>JAECUM010020975.1:0-24269 GCA_016617855.1 Megalonaias nervosa
ATATATATATATATATATATACATATATATGTGTGATGTGTGAGTGTGTGTGTGCGTGTGTGTGTTTGCAGTGCGCACGTAACTGTTTGGATAGAATAGTATGTGTTTTATGCGTTCGCGTACGTTTGTGTGGATAGTAGATATGGTGGGTTTGTTTTCCTCTATTCTCGTCTGTGTGGATAGTAGAGTGTGAGTTTTATGCGTTCGGGTACGTTTGTGTGGATAGTAGATATGGTGTATTTTTTCCTCTCTTCCCGTTTGTGTGGATAGTAGAGTGTGTGTGTTTTTCTTCTCCTCCCTTCGTTTGTGTGGATAGTACAGTGTGTGTTTTTCTTCTCTTCCCTTCGTTTGTGTGGATAGTACAGTGTGTTTTTTTCTCTTTTCGTCTGCGTGGATAGTAGAGTGTGTTTTTTTATGTGTTCCTGTACATTTGTGTGGATAGTAGATATGGTGTGTTTTATGCGTTCCCGGACGTTTGTGTGGAGAGTATATAATATGTGAAGTAAATGTAAGGGATGTTTTTGCTCACGTCCGTGCTTCACGTATATAAATCACAGCATTCGTCAGTCTCGCTACCCAGCGTTGACTAGTCAACACAACATGGATTTATTTAATCAATTGAAAGATAGTTGGTATTGGATGGTAGATGGTGTGGTGGAAAGGCTAGAACAGGAATGGAGCTATCCAGTCACGAAAGACTTTGTGACCAGTCAAGTCACTAGCCTCAAAGTAGTCAGGGATCTGGTGAAAGGTACGATAGAAGAGGAGGTGGAGAAATTAAGAGGCATCATCCATCCTAAGTATGTGAGAGTTGGGACATTGAAGGAGGCCCTTGATCATGTCATCCAAGTGAGGTACTTTTTACAAGACATAGCGATTTACACAGGGTGGTCTTTTGTCGAGTGGGGCTTACAACAATTAAAGAAAGCAGAAGAAATGATGACAAAGGTGCTGGAAGAGGAGGTAAAGAAGATTAAAAATATCTGGGCAAAAGAGAGAAAGGAGAAAGAAAACAGAAAGAGAAAAGAGGAGCTTGACAGATTGAACAACAACTGGATCAAGGTGCAGCAAAAATATAGATCTATGGGACATTCTGACTGGATGCCAGAGAAGGAAAAGAACAAGAAGAAAGGAATCATAGAGAAAGTAAGAAGCTGGTGAAGGAATTGGAGAAAATAGAAGAAGAACCCAAAGGCCCTTTTCAGGGCCACTTCATATTCCTCGAAAAGATATTTATTCTTTCTTGCCCATATGTGTTATCTATATGTTTATATATGTCTATATCTCTATAGAATTTGTCTCTACATAGATAGCCGCGCGTATTCAGGTCAGCCACTTGCAACATTGTTGCCAATCTCCAGTACCGTGATGTCACCCCTACCGTGACGTCACCCCACCTGTTCCATTCATATTGACCCTATACTCAATCTTGAGTCTACGGTATAACCCCCTACATTTAACATAGTAGTCTACGTGAGGATATAAAGTTTGAGGTTACGGTACAAACGACCAAATTTAACATTCGAGGCTGTGTGATGCTATACGATCCCCATTAACTACTTGCGTGCCACATTATGTCGGTGGATTTCGGTTGTGGTCTTCCTGTCTTGAGAGGGATGAGGTGTGCCAGGCTGTATCTTGCCCTTGACACACCACATGAAAACAACTAACAATTATTCCATATCGGATCGGTCGCAGCCCTGGTCAACAATGACCGCACGATCCGCTGCACCCCAGGACGGAGGTGACAAGTATGCTACTGGTCACCCAACTACCAAGTTCCGTTGGAGACACAACATCGTCATCGGTACATGGAATGTTAGAACACTGAGGACTATGGGAAAGTTGGAAGAACTTACACATGAATTGGATAGGTAAGACTGGTACATTATTGGTATCTGCGAAATGTGCTGTCAAAACTCCGGCGAAATAACAACAAATGAAGGGCGTAAACTCTACTTCAGCGAAAGAGGGGATAAACACAATAATGGCGTTGGATTTATTGTCCACAAGGTCATTGTGAACAGCATTATGGGTTGCTGCCCAGTCTCAAGCAGGCTTATTACCATCCCCATGACGGCGACTCCCTTCAACACCACGCTTATACAGGCCTATGCAACGACATCTAACTATAACGACAACAAAGTGGAGAATTTTTTCTAACCAACTATCATTGACAATTCACCCAAGAAGGACATTCTGTTTGTACAAGGATACTGGAATGCAAAGGTGGGATCTGATTCACAGACAAACTAGCAAAGCACTTATAGACCATTCTGCAATACAGTAACAAATGAAAGAGGACTCAAGCTCTTGGAATTTGCGGCCTACAACAATCTTGTCTAGCCAACACGTTAGGCCCTCACAAAGCATCTAGAAGATGGACCTGGTACAGTCCAGATGGACAACATCAGAACCAGACTGAAAAAAAACTTGGTGAAAACTGATTCAGCACAAGACTGAATATCTCCAGAACACGACGTTTTCCAGGATCAGATGATGGAAGTGACCATGATTTATTAATGAGAACGTTTCGCCTGCACCTAAAAATGATCAAAAAGCCTAACCAAGCAATTATCAGATTTGACCTTGAAAAATTGAAAGATCCAAAATTTGCTGAAGCATTCCAAGCAATCATAGGTGGTAAATTTGCAAAGTTTTAAAACTTGGACAACAAGGACACTGACCTAGAGTCCTTGACAACCGCATTCAACACAGCTGTGACTAGCACAACTAGAGAGATCATTTGAAAATATTGTCGAACCAAGAAACCTTGGGTTACAAGAGATGTCTTTGAACTATGTGTCAAAAGAAGAGAACTGAAAAAGGGAACAAGCGATCATGAAGGAACTAGAAAATACAGAGAGATAAACAACATGATAAGGAAAAGCATGAAAAAGACAAAGGAATCCTGGATAGAAAGACAATGCTGCCAAATCGAAGTCAGTCTGAGTAGAAATGACAGCAAAACGGTAAAAGATCTCACAACCCATAAAAAAGGGAAAACTACCACCATCCAAGACAGGTCAGGAAAATGCCTCACAAAAGATCAAGAGATCCTCAAGCGATGGACAGAATACTGCTCCGAACTGTACAATCAAAAGACCCAAGGAGATCCAGCAGTACTAAAGTGCCCGCAGGCAGATGAAAACGATGACAACCTCATTCTTCGCGAGGAAGCAGAAATTACAGTTAGGTCACTAAATAAAGTAAAGTCAGCCAGCGTTGACAACATACCAGCAGAGCTCATTCAAGCAGGAGAAGAAGAGATATTCACTATCTTAACAACAATCTGCAACAAGATATAACACACAGAAGAATGGCCCATCGCATGGACTCAATCTTGGGTCATCGTGCTCCCCAAGAAAGGAAACCTACAGCTATGCTAAAACTACAGAATTATCAGTCGGATCAGTCACCCGAGCAAAGTCATGCTGAATATAATTTTCAACAGACTAAGGCCTCAAGCAGAGAATATTATTGCTGAAGAACAGGGAGACTTCCGAACAGGAAGGAGCACCGCAGAACAAATCTTCAGTCTCAGACTGCTTTACGAGAAATACCTTCAGCATCAGCAGACTCTGTACCACATCTTCGCAGATTTCAAAAAGGCCTTTGATAGGTTATGGCATGCGGCATTATGGGCAACTATGAGGAATTACAACACCAGCTCAGACCTGGTTGTTGAGCGCCTCCATGTCAAAGCCACCAGCGCTGTTCTCATCAGTAGCAACAGAGGATATTGGTTCCGAACAACAGTTGGAGTCAGATAGGGAAGTATATTGTCACCTGCACTCTTCAACAATTTCCTGGAAAGGATCATGGAGGATGTCTTACATGACCACAATGGCACTGTCAGCTTCGGACGAAGAACAATCACCAAACTTAGCAGGAGATAAAAAAGAACTGACTGACTTGGTTGAGCGCCACGACACAACCTCCAAAGCACACGGTATGAAGATTAGCGCCGAAAAAAAACTAAACTGATAACAAACAACACTATGGCATCAGTGCAGAAATTAAGGTCAGTTGACAGAAGCTGAAAAGAGTCACAAGCTTCAAGTACTTGGGATCATTTATCACAGATTTTAGGACTTCAAAGCAGAACTAGTTTGCAGGATTGCCCAGACAACAGCAGGGATAACAAGGTTGTGACCAATATGGAAAGATACTAACATTGCTCTTGGTTCCAATATAAAACTGATGCGCTCGATTGCCATATCCATTGTACTGTATTCTTGTGAAACATAGACGCTTACATCAGATCAACAAGGAAAGATTCAAACCTTCGATATGAAATACTACCGCAAGATATCAGGAATCTCATACATTGACTATGTAATCATCAAAAAGGCCCACAACAGGAACGAGCCATCGGACCCTTCGGATACCTCTTGACCACTATAAGAAAGCGCAAACTGAAGTATTACGGTCAAGTTACAAGATCATCTGGAATGAAAAAAACAGTCTTACAAGGCAAAGTGTGATGGTGCAGAAGAATAGGTCGACAGAAAAGGAGGTGAGAAGACAACATTAGGGAGTGGACATGAATGATTTTTGGAGATTCCTAAAGGACAATAGAGAACAGGGAAAGATGGAGAGAACTGGTTGTAAAACAACTGTGGTGCCCCAAGATTTTGTTGAGTTAGGAGATTGATGAATGATGATGTCTGGTGGAATCTATAGAAAAGAATCTACACTTGTTATTCGAGAGGAATTATTAAGCTGCTCATTCACAATGGGATTTACACTAACTATATTGGATTATTGCAACTCATTAAAAATAATTCTGGAATGCATCATTGTATTCTATCAGGTCATTTATGACTATTGGAACTCATTCGAAAAATTCTATATCTGCGTACTTGTGATATGACATTTTAAGATTATTTGAATTTATTTCTCAAATACAATATGTCTTTTGAATTTTCACTTTCAATTGTAAAGAAATAAGCTGCTCATTGATTTTACTTAAATTGTTGTTTCCGGTTGTTTCAGTTACATACGTTAAGACCTAGAGCCGAACAGAAACTGAGGTTCGTCCTTGATCCGAATTTCCTCAAAACATTTTAGAGATGTAAAACAAGTTTCTAAAATTTGAAACTGCTCTATTTCGGAATATTCATTGTCCATGGTAAAGATTTTAGTTTCAAACATTTGAGAAATCTATTGTGAATGCAGAAACAGAATCAATGTCACATAATGTCGAGATATTTGTATCAAATCGTACTTATGTAAATGCTTATAGCACAGCTATTGATTATTCCTTGCATCACAAGAGTTCCTTTGTCTGTGCTTCATTTTCAGCAGTATTTTAATCAAAAATCATTTTAGTCTCACACGAATAATTGCAAATTTTAATCCGGCAAAATGATAAAAGTCTACTTATTGCAAAAGAAAGGACGCTTGATTTACGATCGCCACGGTTTGTAAAAGAAGTAAAGGATTAAAGACAGAGCTTTCCCAATGCTCTCATTTCAGTAATGTCACGGTCACGATCGGGTATTTAAATCAATACATTTGATGGGGTGAAAAGACACATTCTTAGTCTTATTTTGGTGACTTCTAAATTATTCATGGCCGAAGATTCTTTATCATTTGTATGTGATTCTCTCAAGTCTATTCCTGTTAAAGTTTTACGTAACAAAATCGCTTCTTATAGTTGTTTGTTATCAGGCATTTTGCCGTTTCCTGATAAGTCTTTGTCTAGCGAGTGTTATTATTCAGGGAGTAGAGTGGAACCGTGTCTTCTTTGCTTATCGAAAGTATTCATTTATTACTTAGCATTGGCCTAAGTGAACATAAGGCCGTAGTTAATCCGCTAGCAACTGACTAACCTTGTTTGGATAAAAATATTTCATTTTATTGAGAGTGAACACCCTGATTGTGTCCTGGTTGTGCCTTTATTGGAGTTCTTGCAAAAACAAATCTTGAGAACGATGCTGATCAGAAAATCATTTCTCTAGCTGAAATATTTATTAGTCAGTCAATTGATGATGTCATCTTTGCTTCTGGTATTGAATCACCAATAGGTATTGATCGCAGCCATCCTCGATTTAGTACTTATTCTTTCTAATCTAATTAGGGTCACAAGGACAATGGCTAGTTCTCGAACAGGAACAAGACCCTGAGATCTCCTGTTTGTTTCAGACAGCTACTATTAAAACTAAAGCCAAAGTAATCTAAGTTTGTCACTTTGCGAAAAATGCGGTAACTGTGGGAAAATGCATACCACCTGAGGTACT
The DNA here is from genome assembly GCA_016617855.1 of Megalonaias nervosa. Taxonomy (NCBI): domain Eukaryota; kingdom Metazoa; phylum Mollusca; class Bivalvia; order Unionida; family Unionidae; genus Megalonaias; species Megalonaias nervosa. Next base: position 6,246 of record JAECUM010020975.1, read on the forward strand.
CACTGGTGACGTGTGACCAGTGATCAAGTTGCGCTTGAAGATCATATCGAAAGGAAATTCTTAAATCTAATGTTTATAAAATACTTTCAATCTTATTACACATGTCAAATGGTACTACAATCCAACCTGAGGATACCTAATGCTCGTCTGCAATCTATTACTGCATATGACAAACCATTTAGCATAATCATGGTAGACTGTGTCGCTCCTTTCCCTAAGACCAAGTCCGGCATCCAATAAACCAACATGTGATGTCCGTAATGCAATGCGTCCGTTAACAAGATTTACAGAGCAATATTGAAACTAAATCCACACGAAACATCTTTCATAACTTTTATTTAACACTTTTTTTGCCTTTTCAATCTGTCAAGTCTGCTGAAGGGATAAATACTATGTCTTGAATTTTTCAGGACGTTATGCATGAATTCGGCATAGAGATAGCTCTTTAATCATTCAGTCAAATTAATTGTACCTGCCCCTCACAGTGAGTATTTACATGATGTAATTCAATCATCCTGTAGTGACTTCGATTTCTTCAGTCTTCGGAATTTATAAATAGTAAACACTCTGGATCTGTAACGTTCACATCCACAGGCATTGAAAAAGAGTGCATTACAAGAGCAGTTATGTGAATAAGAGCACTTGTTTCCAGATGTTCCTATCATATCAAGCAGGAATGTTTGATGAAACAAATTCAGGATTTGCTGGAGAATGCTTTAATGGAAACACGTAAAAGTAATTGCAGTATTCCACATATTATTTTGGCTAAACCAGTAATACTTTCCATATTTGTGCTGACAATAGAAAAGTCAACAGTGTCGCCAAAACCGGTTTTATTTCCAGAGCTAAGAATCGACGACTATGTTGACAAAATAGGAAATGCAAAATATGTTACCAAGTTTGGTCATGCCGCTTGGGATGAAAACAAATCCCGTCACCAGTCCAGCGTTTAATAAATATGACTATATCTGGTCAAGATACGTGTGCCTCTTACATCTATGTTGTTATGATTTACAGTGACATCTGGAAAGATCTTTTGGAAACCATTCGGAAATTCTTGAGCTTGCCAATGATGACAATTTGACAATTATTTACGGTAAATATTAGTTTTCCCGTTTTTGTCTTTCATATTTTGAACATATTGCTGGACACGGTCAAATTAAACTTGTAAACGGTGAAGGCCATTACTGAATTCCTAGCGTCAATCAACGAAAAGCAAACAATGTGAGTGTGTATATTGATGGATATTATCGTAAATTCTACTCAAACATTTTTTCCTTTTTCATAATTCCCGAACTTCTGAAGATAAGTGGTATAAGAGATCTAAGTTTCATTGATCTGACATATATCAGAAATATTTTGAAAAGTTAAGGGCAGTACATATAAACGCACCTGTCCTTTCAGTTTAAAATTTCAGCCAATTATTTCAAGTATCTGTAGATGCAAGTTACGTTGGGGCTGGTGGGGTATTGATTCAAGAAGACAAAAATGGTGTGGATCATCCAGTGCGTTATTGTTCTAGAAAACATAACATAACCTTCATCTATTAGGAATATTTAGCTTTGATATTTGATTTGCAACATTTTGAAGTGTATATTAGTTCAGCTCCTTCTCCGATTATTCGATGATCAGAATTCCCATATTTTAATTAACGAAATAAAAAACAAAATCAAAAGATTGCTGATGTGGAGTCTAATGCTGTAAGAATACAACATTGGCATAGAAATAATACCCTGCTTACATGGTGTATAACTAAGTTGAGTGTCGTTCATAAGACATCTTCCTGTGTAATATTTATTATTATTTTATTATATGTTTATTCAACACATATGTGAAAGAAACCTTTATTCTGTAAATATTTCTTTTTCTTTATAAGGGGAGGTGTTATGTATATTTAAGTTTGTACTTAATTTTTGTCCATGATTGCATGTTGTAGATAATGTAAACAGAATGAATATATAGGTAACTTTTATCCATGATTGTAAATTATAAATAGCATCTTTACAGGGCACTTTGGGCCCAGTCTTGTTTTGTTTTGCACTTGAATTTCCCGTTGGAAATCTCCTCATCTAGGTCAAGTCAAAGCATGTATAAATAGAGATTCGATAAACAAATAATTCGTTTCTGTTTTAGATGTCTGTGAGAGACCAAATATGGGAATTTACAGTTGCAATTCGAGAAGAATTATCTGTTTAAAACATCCATTGCAATTATTAAAGTGTGCATTAAATGTTGACCTTATACACCCTATTTTGGATTATTGTCCACTCACTAAAAGCCATTCTGGTTTGGATAACAGTTATATATAAGGGCATTCAAGACTATTGGGACATTAGTTTTTGGGCATGTGATAGGACATTTAGGATTATCTGGTGTTCAACTCGCACAATTGAAAGTGTCTCTTGAATTTTCACTTTATATGGTAGAGAAATAAATTGCTTGTTTGTTGGGGGGGGGTTGTTTTGATGGGAAGGAGGGTGGCGAGGGGGTCGGTTATTTTGTTTACTTAAAATGTTGTTTTCATTTATATTGGTTACATGTATAAGAATCAGAGTCGTAATAATATCGACAATTAGATATATCCATGTGGAATTGCATTCACATTAGTTTATTATGTCCCTATGGCTGACTGATCGAGTTGTGTGTACTGTAATTTGGAAGGTATTAATTTCCCTGTATGCTAGTGTAACATGATCAGTACACGTTCGGCACATCATATATATTTCGCTATGGCCTATTAGAGTCAGTGCTGTCTACAACCTTACGTACTCATCTATTTTATTAAACAATGTATTACAAAGTGTATAGCCTTTATAATTTACAAAGAATACGTCAAGAGAAAAAGCTATTCGTAAGTCTTTCTTTTGATTACAACTCTCCCTAGCTAACAGTAATATAGTATCATCATTATAATCGAAGCCACGAAACTGCTCAAGGAAATAGAATGGGACTGTATATAATTACATGCACATTAAAACTTCCTTTTTGACGACGCATTTTGAACCGGCGACAATGCTACATCGGATGATAGTTTTGCCATCATGCACGCTGTAAAATTGCTCCTTCTTTATGTGATCTGTTTCGTTCGCTTTCACGTGGGTAAGTTATTTTAAATGATAGTATTTATGCACATAATGTGTACTACTAACCGAGTAATATACTTTAAGTTTACTTGCGAATGATTTACACACAATCGGATCGGTATAAATAACGAGATCGTAGTTATGATAAGCTTGAATTGAAAAATATTGTTTGTGCAAAACTTTCAGCTGCATGAGGTGTAGATTCTACTGAAAGTAACACTTAACCATAAAACGCCGAAAGAAGACATAGGTGCTAGAGCAAAGATAGAAGTGAAACGAAATTGGAAAATCAGATTTGAAAATATAACCAACTTTCCTGGATAGATTGTTATATAGGTAGATAAGTATAGTATGTGTTTATAGGATCAAATAACGATTAGATGAAGGATTTCATCCCCCAGTCTAAATACAAAATTGACAAGACTGAATAATATAATAGGTATATGTTACGACGCTAATTTGTGTAGTCTTTTAGATTTGCTCAGTATACCAACATGGTCCCATATCAATGAAACGATTATACTGGCCATGACGAAAAAATACGCAAACTAAGTTGACTTATATAATGTATCGTAGTTTGATATTGCTAAATTGTCTTTCTCAGTATAGTTATGACTGGTGAGATCTTTCATGCTAGTGCCTTCCGTCAATGTAGACCGATTGGTTAGGTTAATAATCTTTATAGTTTTGAAGAAAGCGGAAGATTAATATATGGTATCTACCACTGCCGCAAAAAAGAACACTATACACTGTATACATGTCATATTAATGACCTTTTTCAATATATGGGATTTGTTAATAATTGTTTTGGTTTAATTTAATCTCCTACGATAAATCTGTGGTATCTACCATTGCAGTAAAAAGGAACACTATACATTGTATACATGTCATGACAATGACCTTTGTTAATATATGGGATTTGTTAATAATTGTTTTTATTTTATTAAATAAGGCGCTTATTAATTACACTATTGCTAATAGCAAGAACATCTCAGTTATTGTTCATTTTAACAAGTACACAAGCCACGCTTACGTTACATTTTATATTTACAGAGGAAGTATATATATTTATATCGATATATTTACACATATCTACACATACGATTTTATCATACAAAATGTACCCTAAAATTCTTACATGACTACGTACAAGACGACTTTTGCATACAGGATTTAAACTGACAACTATAAAACATTTTGCAAGAATAATCAAGAGCAGAAGTAGAAAAGATAAGATAAAGATAGCAAAAGAGTAAAGTTTCTTACATATACAAATTTATGGGATAGATTAAGTGATTTCGTCTTTCCAGAAGTCAGGTTTGGGATTGAGGAAGACTTCATTCTTCTCAACTCCTTTGCCTACGTATTACAGATATATACTAGGGGCATGTTTCTTCATTTTCGGTAGCGATTTCAATTTGTTTATAGACGGATTAGATTTATGAGTAATACAGAATAGTACTGTTTCATGTTTGATATACGTTATTTAAGATATTTACATCCTAATTAGTTTTACAACAATGTCAATTATCCACACAGCAGCCTGATTGTACTAATAACTTAATTTTACGATCAGCTTATTTTCAATCGGTACGTGTATACGCATTCTGCTAGTTATAATGAAAATGTCTTTGTGATTTAAACTTCGTTTTCTTACATTGGCATAACAATACAATCTTTACAGTTTGAGGTGAGCGGAGAGGAATAATGTAGGGTCTTCATCTATCCAAAGCGCTATCTCAAGATAATATGCTCCGAGGATATATCAATTACACCCGTTATTTCTTTGTTTCTTTTGGTGTGTGTGTGTGTGTGTGTGTGTGTGTGAAAATTCTACGAAAATATACGTAGTGATCAGACCCCTCCTTCTTTACGCTGTACCCGACTCCAAATCTTAACGAAAACTATTGTGACCTATCAGAAGAATGTATTGTATATTTCGAGTAAAATATGTTTAAAGCAGAATTAATTGCTTCCAGCGTTGAATTTTATCAAAAATGGGTGTCAAATGTCCTTACCTTGAATTTCATATCAATTAATGTACGCTTAAGCTGTTTTACCGGGGTAGGTCCCACTTTCTCATCGTGACCATATTATGCGGACCGAAATATTTCATCGCCTAAGTTTACGCTGATATGTATTAAGATCCTAATCTACGTCATATGGGTTGTACATTGTCAGGATTAAAAAGAGTTAGCCATATCTCAGGTTTGCAGATTGGCTGTTTTAGTAACTATGATTTGGAGATGACTAATGTGGCTATTTTAGTGACTATGATTTCGAGACGACTAATTTGGCTGTTTTAGTGACTATGCTTTCTAGATGACTAATTTGGTTGTTTTAGTGACCATGATTTGAAGATGACTGATTTGGCTGTTGTAGTGACTGATTTGGAGATGACTAATTTGGTTGTTTTAGTGACTATGATTTGGAGATGACTAATCTGGCTGTTTCAGTATCTATGATTAGGAGATGACTAATTTGGCCGCTTTAGTGACTATGATTTGGAAATGACTAATTTGACTGGTTTAGTGACCATAATTGGCAGATGACTAATTTGGCTGTTTTAGTGACCATGATTTGGAGATGACTAATTTGACTGTTTTAGTGACTATGATTTGGAAATGACTAATTTGGCCGTTTTAGTGACTATGATTTGGAGATGACTAATTTGGTCGTTTTAGTGACTATGAATTGAAATGACTAATTTGGCTGTTTTAGTGACTTATTTGGAGATGACTAATTTGTCTGCTTTAGTGACTATGATTTGGAGATGACAAATTTGGCTGTTTTAGTGACTGATTTGGAGATAACTAACATTATATACTCTTGTTAAATCTCATGTTCTTAGTTAATTACAGATCTAAGTCTTTTCCTGCATGGAAATGTGTCATATTCAGGCTATATAAATATATGAAATCTTCCCCATTTAATGAACTATTCATATGAGTTAAGCAAATAAGGAGGGATAACGGCCGATTGAGGAGTCTTCTATTCCTTAGATTCATATTTCTACTTCCTGTATCTGTATTGTTATTTTCATTGCAAGTATTTTAGTTGTTGGTCATATTGAGAGTTAATGGGTTGAAATACAGACAAATACCATTTATATGATAGATATATCGACACTGTTTGCTACTTTAATCGATTTTCTCTGGATTCCTTTATATGCGGATTGCATATTCTAACTGTGAATGAAAGATGGCAAATTAAGCGAGACGATGTACAACTAGATCGACAAAATACATTTTTGTATACTGATGGAAAACAAGTGGTTCCATAAACTGACCAATAAAACACATACAGATGATGGGCAAAAAAAAAATTAAAAGCAGACTGATATAAAAAGATATAATTATATAGACAGAGGAAAAAGGATATTTATAATTTCCCCATTACCCTTTAATATTCTGTGTAATAACCAAAAAGAGAGATTAAAAAATTACAGTCCAAATAAACAAATGTAAAATGTGCTGCCTTTAACATTTATATTGTAGAACACCATCTATTCTAAACGAATTCTTCATTGAAAATCGCATACATTTTTATGCACATCTGTCTGTAATCATTGGAAAAGTCTGCTATCCCAATGGGCCCATACTTACATGGTATTTATTTGTGCATCCATTTTACAAATTCTGAATATATTCAGTTGTCACGTGGGAGGTTCTATTCGCATGGGTAGTTACCCATGCATGTATTTACTCATTGATTCATTTATTCATCCATTCATTCATTCATTCATTCATTTATTCATTCATTCATTCATTCATTCATTCATATCCCACGTATCTCTAAATATACTAATTCATACAGTACATGGCAATAGTATTTATATATTTATGATACGTATGATATGAATATGCGATGGTGATATAAAAAACTATATAGATATCGACAATACATGGTATTCATATAATTATTATCATTAATTTTGTTCGAGCTTCGGCCTCGGCCAGTGGTGGAATATGCCGGTAGCTTCTCTTTGCCCCATTGTCCCTGCTAGGGTTTTCTCCCAGTTTGTCCTCAGCCGGCTATACTGGCATCCATATATTGCCTATCTGGCGTTGAGAAGTGGGGCTAAACCCTAAAACAAAAACAACAACCATTACTGCTCTCTAGATCATCAGTACATAGCCAATGTGCACGATGTTACATGTAGACTTATTATTCAAATATTTTCTGATCAAAATTCCAATAACATTACTGAAACCCTTTTGTATTCTCCTCCTCCTTTAATTAAAACAATGAGTGCATTTGTTGCATATTTTATTATTGACAGAATTACGAGGTTCACAAAAAGGCAGTACCTTGTACGCTTCATTGCATTACCTTCTCTCTGTATTGCACAGACCTGCTTTGTTCACAAAAGTGCATAGCCTTGTTCGCCGTAGTACGCTGCCTTGGTCATAGTAGTTCGCTATATGACACCACTAGTGCACTTATCGTGCATTGTTGCAAGGTTTGATTTAATTGCATCTGTATAATTGAAAATTAATAACAGCGTGAAGACTCGTGAAATCTACATCAGCAGCAGGAAGGGTGAACAGACCACTCTTATAATTAAACCAAATTTTAGTGATAATTGAGGCAAGTGGTCTGTTCGACTGCCATACCGCGAAATCATTTGTCTTAATCATCAGGCAAATATATTCATTACCAAATGTCTGTCCACCCCCTTTGCTGCGGTGGACCCTACAAATTGGTTTCGAGCAAATTTTGCATTATGATTAAGACAAACGTGTAGGGTTCGACTGCCATACCGCGCATATCCTCTTCCCCTCTTGTCTGCTGTTATCTTACACACACATGTGGTCATTCACCCTTCCTGCTGCTATGAATTTATCCAGATCAACTATTGCATGTATATACAGTGTGAAGTGAGTCATACATAATATATGTACTGAGATAGGTATGCGTACCGATTTTTCAAGGACGTGTGACGTAGTAGTTCAAACAATAGTTGTGTTTATCGTCCGCGGAGATATCCGCGGGTCCAGGTATTTGTGTGCAGTTTATTTCCGTGTTTTAATTTTAAATATAATACATTTTAATCAGTTCATACATATAATGGCAAAATATCTTAATAAAATTATAAATATTTATTTATTTGTAAAATCAGATATCAAATGCTATTGCACAATAACCACATATAATAATTTCTAAAACGTATATTTGTAGTCGAGTTCGTTAGCTCAATGTTAAAGTTGTTGGAAACTTTAATACTGATGTTTGCGGTTCGACCCCAGATCTCGCCGAGATGGGTTCGGGTCCCCCGGTCGCCCACATCTTTTAATAAGTGGGGGGGAGGCATCCCCTGAGATTTCGATAAATCACCACGTATCTCGTGGTCGGATTCCATTTTGGATTCTACCCGGGGGTTTCGTGGGGGTTTTATCGAAATCGCAATGCCTAGACAGCCTTCTGAATTGCTAATATTTCACTTTCGTCGATTAGAAATTCGCCGGGAGGTGTGTCTATGCAATACCCCCCTAAAATAATCAGTAGTATGCCTTGAGCTCTCTGCCCCATGGAAGAACCCCAAAATAAACATCCAGAAAGGGTGTTAGCCAAAAGAAACAGAACATGGGAGTGGCCGCATAATAGTCATAAGAGAGAGAATGACAATGTAAGGACCCCATGAAAGTCACACAGGCTATCGAGGGGCTCCATTGAAGGGTAACCGCTGGGATCTACTGATTATTTTTGATAAATTAAAATACAGACAAACATGCATACATACAGACATACATAGAAAGGGGAAATAATTCTCTAGCAGAGGAGGAGCAGAGTTATCGCGCTTTATTAAGTATTTTTGGTGATTTCAAATTCAATTAAATATCTATTATAAATATTATTTAATAATGAATATTGGAGAACCACACTCAGCTAGATTAGCACGAGAAAGACTAGAAGCAATTAGAAAATATTTACCTGTTCGTGATGCTGTCAAGCAACAATTACAACAACGACAAGAATCTCATGTTGAATTTGAGGAGGATACAAAACAATTATTTAAACCTATCACTGAGACCACTAAAGGTATTCAACCTGTGTTAGAGAAAACCGCTGAAGAAACTGGAAAAATAGCAAAAAGAACAAAACAGACAAAAAAGATTCTTAGAGAACTTCCAGTCGAAATATCTGCTGCGATGCCAGTCCCGGAAATACCTGAAGATGCAGACCAGGCAGAAGAAGGTGCTGAAGCACTAGCCCCTGAACCAAAATCAACAGTTAAATTGATAGATAAATTTAATGAAGATATTATTAACTTTATTAATGAACTTAAAATAAAACAATTAGCTAAATTTGCTTTCGATAGTTTTAGTCAAAGAGGTAAATTAATGAAATCTGAATATGCTAAAGATATTAGAAATCGTGAACAATGGCAAAAATCATTATATCGCATAAAAATGAATGTTGAACAAACTAGAGCTGATGATCCATTATATCAGGATTATGTTGGTGAAATTAATAAATTAATCAAATTAGAAAAGGAGAAAAAACCTTCAAAACAAACAGCACCAAAATCACAAATACCAGTTCTATCTCCTACACCAAAGAAAACAACATCATCGAAACCAAGTGAAGAGGAAGAAGAAGAATTTCAAGACGCTCCCGGTGTAATTGGAAGTGGTTTAGGAAGTGGTCTTATTGCTTGTCCCAATAATATCCTTGCTGATGTCGATCGATTAGAAATTCTAATCGGAGGAAAACGAGCTGGTAATAATTCCCCAGAAATTATTAATGAGGCGGCTGATATTTGCAGACGATTATTTACCGGTGGTATCATGGACGTTGATGTTTATCAGTCTCTTATTAATGAAATTACCGATGACTACTACAGCGACTGAGTATGTAATTAAATACAATTACTATAATAAAATGATCGTACATAGTACTCAACGTGGACCAACTATGGTCAGGGTGATAAATTCACGATTACCTGTATACAAAACAACCTACGGAAATGGACTAGGTGATGTTGTTCATGGTCTATTTAGAAGGATAGCCCCAAAAGCAATACCGATTGCAAAGCAACTGGGAATGAAAGCTATTGATGTTGTTCGTGAAAAAGGTATTGGTGCTGTTGGTAATGTTGCTGGTAAAGCATTTTCAGCGATTAAAGATAGATTAACACGATTAATACGCAGACCTGTGGTCCACCCTCAACCTGTAAAATTGCCTAGTACAGAAGTAATGCCTGCGAATGTCAGTAAAATAATAAATCAAGTTGCTAATCAAAAACTAGCAGAATTGGCTGATGTGCCTTTATCAGAAAAAGAAAAAAATATAACCTCTAGTCTGATAGCAGGAAGTGGTCTCACTTCCCGAAGTGGTCTCACTTCCCGAAGTAGTCTTCGTTTTAGACGATAATAATATAATAAAGATGTTCAAACGTATATCTGATCCCGCATTTGACATGGACGCACCAGTACTTAAAGATGAGTCTGTGCGTGATTATCAGTATTATTCTTACGACGCACGAATTCCAGATCAGCGTGGACGAATCGAACTACAGGTTCAGGATACAAGTAGATATTTCTTACCCGCTGAAGCATTTATTGAAGTCGAAGGTGAAATTTTAAATATTGCTAATCCTGCAGCACCAGTAGCATATGGAGACGATGTTAATGTCGGTTTTGTTAATAATGGTATTATGGCATTATTTGACAGTGCAACGTACATGATTGACGGAAAAATATTGAATCTATTCAGAAGGACGTCGACGTTGCAACAACAATACTTGGTCTTGCAAGATATAGTGATGATTATTCAAGATCAGCTGGTCCATCAATGATGTTTGCAAAAGATACAACTGATTCTCCAGAGTATCGACAATATGAAATAGGACAACCAAGAAATTTTGCTAGAAACGCCAATGCGGATGTACAAAGTATGATTATTAATGTAGATCCAGATTTCAACTTAGGATTTAGATCACGTCGAGCAATGTTGCGTGGTGGAAGAAGAGCATTTTCATGTGTGATTCCACTATCACATATATTTGGATTTTGTAGAAATGTCAGAAAAGTCATTTTCGGAGCTAAGCATACAGTTGTACTTGTACGAAAAGCAACCGACAACGATGCATTATGGAGACTCGCTGGTGATCCTGGCAAAGTAATTCTTACAAAACTTTCATTGTGGATGCCGGTGATGACTCCATCAATAACTGAAGAAGATCGTCTACTCTCTTTTATGAATCAAGGTGGTAAATCAGCATTATCGTGGTTAACAATGACCACAGATGCTATCCAGAGTAATATTAATGGTTTATTTACGTGGCAAATAGCATCACAACAAGGTGTTTCTGCACCACGACATATATTTATTGCATTTCAAGATGCTGCACGGGTGGATGATCAAACACGTAGTATTATGATATTTGATAATCTTGGTGTTTCCGAAGTTTCTCTAAGAATAAATGGACATCAAGAACCATCCGAAGATATTTTACTGAATTTCGATCAAAATCATGTAGCACGTGTATATCACCGTTTAATGACGTTCATGGGACGTGATCAAAATGTTGATGCTGGTTTACAAATATCACAATTGGATTTTACAACCTTATACCCAATTTATTATTTTTCGCTCGAACATTTAGATTTAACCAGACAATCTGTAGTCGATATACATTTTCGAGCTCGTGTGACAATAGGAGCTATTGCCAATTACAGAGCAATTGCTGTCATACTCAGCGATAAATCGATGTTACTTGAAGGTGCTGGTGGACGAATGAGAGTCGTTGATGCTCCAGTAGAAAACATGTAATTAGATTATTTATGAATATTATAATGTCGTATAATAATGTTAGTGTTAATCTGACTCCTGGTCAGATTAAAAAGATACAATCAGCATCAAAAAATAATTGCGGATTAAAAATATTGCTAAAGAAAGATCAGATGAGCGGCTCAAATAAATTATCTCTTACAGAACGTCAGCTCGGGTATTTCAATGAAGCAAAAAAATCAAATAAAGGTATAAAACTTAATCTTTCTGCGGGTGCCATTAAAGATATCATTAAGACGGGTGGTATATTTCCACTTCTTGCTGCTATACCAGCATTAATTGCCGCTGCAGCCCCAGCTGTTGCAAAGGCAGCTGCATTAGGTGCTGTTGGAACTGCTGCTGGAATGGCATTAAAGAAAGCAACCGGACAGGGAATCAAAAAAAAGGGAAGGGGTCTAAGATTACCAGGGCCCCACACTGGTACGGAAAAGGCCTAAGATTACCAGGGACAATTTACTAATATCTCCTATGTCCAATTTTGATTTACTAGATGCTGCTAAAAAATTAAAAATAAAAAATTTTAGAGGTGTTTTTATGCGCGATCAATTACCAAAACAGCCAAACAATATTGAAACAGGTATTATTAATCTCGATAAAAATTCTGGTCCAGGCACGCATTGGGTCGGATATGCAATTGATCCACGTGGAATTATTTATTTTGATTCATATGGACTAGCTCCACCAAAAGAATTCTTAAAGTATATTAGTTGCTATCAAAGTATTCCAATATGGTATTCAACATTACCTACACAAACATTAACCGATCCACCAATATGTGGTCGAGAAGTACTTAATGTACTTGATGCTATATCAAAATCAACAAAAACCACCCACAAAGTTGTACATGAATATACTACGACGTCATATTTAAACAGACATTAGTAAATATAATGGTGGATATTTATGGAAGATCTTCCCGTAGAGGTCATCAGCAAGCTGATTTATCTAAGTATGCAACTCTTGATCAACACAGAAATGAAATTGATGATTTCTTAAATCTCGCAAGTGTGGATCAAAATGAAGTAGTTGTTTTTCAGGATAATCAAGGACGATTAAAAACGAGTAATATACAACTATCAGATGTTCTTATAAGAATTCCAACTGCAGTCGCTGATAATATAGTTATTTTTGCCGATCAAGGTAAAATACAAGATTCTGGTACATCACTCAGTAATTATATTAAGAAATCCGGCGATGTATTTACCGGAGACATTAATATGAATCAGAATAAAATCACTGACATTGGAAATCCAACCGCAGATGCAGACGCCGCAACAAAGAAATATGTCGACGATCAAGAATCTAAGTACGTATTGACCAACCGCGGTAGAATGCGCGCATTTCTCGATATGAATAACAACAGCATTACTAATCTCAGAAGACCAGAGACAGATTTTGATGCAGTTAATAAAAAATACGTCGATGATAAGGAAGTTCCAATCAGTAATGAAATAACAACACTCAAAAATGAATTTCTTAGTCACGTGAATACGTTTTTAAGTTTTCACAGAAACATAAACAAACTTAAAAATGATTTTTTTGGAAACCCATCAAAGGTTGATATAAAACTTGATGATATTAATAAAAAATTAATTGATATAGAAGCAAAACTTTATACATTAAATAGAGAAAAATTTAGTTTAGAAAGTGATATTATTGAAATTAATAAAAAAAATAAATCGATATATAATCCCCCACAGTTCGATTGAAAATATCGTATACACAGTAGCATCAGGACAATCAACATGGACACCACAAAATAATACTATCAAATATACCGCAGAAATTACTGGTATTTACAGGCTGTCCGTATTTAGTGATGAAAGATTTGCTATAATTAACAGATATATATTGCGTCATTCAACTGATTCTCTCTCTGGAGTTGTATCTATATTGTTAAGAAAAGATGTTGAAGAAACATTTATACTGAGAATATATGATAAAAAAAAACTCAGAGCCTTATTGGTGGCATATGGAATTTGTGGTTGAAACACCGCAATTAATCATTTAATATAATAATAATGGATCAACCTCAGTCTCGCATTGACGTTCAACTTTACAGATGCAATCAAGTATGTGAACGTCTCACTAAACTAAATAATTTTATCGACTATTATAACACGAAAATAAAAAAATACAAAAGACGTATAGTTGTTATCGATGTAGTTGTTTACTCGGTTTCTGCTGTTATTACTGGAACAGGATTATTGTTATCAACATTGACGATGACAGCACCTACTATTATAACCATTATTGTTTCAGCATCAACGACTATTGCTGGTGTTCTAGGTATTATAACCAAAAAGATACATACTTGTACAAATGCTAAATTGCACGATTATATGATTAAATTACCCACAGTGATAGAGGCATGTTCTAAATTATCTTTATATATTTCTTCGTGTGTTAGTGATGGTGAAATATCTGATACTGAATTCGCGATGATGATGAAAACCTATGATGATGCTTTTAAAGTGATCGCAAATGATTTTAATGAATTAAATAACAACAATAATAATAATGACAGACAGGGAATTACTTCAGCAGATCGTCACTAATACAACTCCGTCAAAAACTACGATGATATCGTTAAGTTCGACCAATCCTGAGTTTAGTGTCAATTTTCCAACCGCAATTCCTGCAAAAGAAATAGCATTAGCACAATTGCGAGTTTATTATAGTTGGCCCAATATTAGATCAATATCATTTGGTGGACTACAGCCAAATAATTCATTAATATTTGCTAATAAGAATAAGTCTGATGGAACTCCTGATTGGCAAATAGTTTCTATTCCAACGGGCAGTTATCAAATAGAGCAGATTAATGACGAGTTTCAGCGCAGAATTAAATATATTACAGGAAAAGAATCCAAAATAGCAATTACTGTCTACCAACCAACACTATCTGCGGTTATTGAAATAAATTCCCCCGATTACTCCGTAGATATTTATCAAAGTTCGATTAGATCAGTATTAGGTTGGCCTGAATATCCACCGGTTTATCAAGTACCACCAGAACCACATAAATCTGATTTTGTCATAGATGTTAAAAAATTTATAAAACCTCCAGAATATCGAACAGAAATAAATGCTTACCCATGGCGACGATATTTTGGTGATGGAGTTATACATTATATAGATAAAACAGAAAACCATTTTACAAAAATAGTTGATGGTAAAAAAGGTAAAATAATAGTACTTGATGTTGATGAAATAAATTCATATGCTAATACAATTAAGTCTGAACACGGACGTATACTTGATTATCTAAGAAATTTATTTTCCAGCATTAACACTTCCTACAACGATGACTTAAAAAATCAAATAATTGAAGCAATACAACATTTGAATCAAGTTGCTTCAGACCTAGATTTCATGAATGATATTATTGTTAACAGAGAAAAAAAAATTAGTGAACATATTAGCAGATAGACGATATAAAGAGTTATATATAGTTAATGAAGACGGTCCACCTCGAGCTGTTAGACTAAATCTTCTGTTCACAACAGTATTTCTAAAACATTTCGGAATTACGCGAGAACAACTATCAACATTTATAATTCCTGGATTTAATTCTGAAGAGCTAAAGAAATCAGTTAATGATCTTATTGATGAACAATTTAAAAGAATATGTGATTCATGGAAAAAATTAATACCTACACCAACCATTCTTAAATATAATAATGATCCACACGGTGGTGGTCGACATATATCACCTGGTATTGTTAATATAACAACAACAATTGCAGTCAATCTGGTATGTGACGTAATTGATGACAGTTATCAAGTAGATCTTTCAAAATCTAATCACCGCAGTGGCACTGCGGAACAGGGGTATATACTATATTCATTTAGCCCTAAAGACCCGCCCGGTTGGTTAATTGTGTCTGAACCAATTAACCCAATTTATTTACGAGTTCATAATCCATTTCTGACAAGAATAAATTTCAAACTCACTGACCAGGCAGGAAATATTTTGGATCTAAGACAAGAATCTATTAATATTAATTTATATATGCGCTCGTAGAACGTCTGATTAAATATTTCCTAATATAATAAGGGAAAAAATAATCTGATTCTGAAATAATATATTTTTTTTAATCTGATGGGTTTATGGGGACTACATTTTTTAAAATAATTATTCAGAGACTGATATTATTTATTTTAAAGAAATAATTATTATATAATGAACCAAGAAAATATAAATGATATTATTTCTGCTATTAAAAAATTAAAACATAACAGAATAAATCTATCTGATAATCTCGATCCTGAAAAAATATTATGTGATTATGAAATATTAAAACAAAGAAATATTGACAATAAATACACATTACCATCCAATTATAAATTTGTAAAATCAATTTATCAGTCTATGCTTGAATCCTTGGCAATGGTAAATGACAAACAGGTAAAACTATTTGCGCCTCTTGCACGTTCGATCGAAAATATTAGATCCGAACTATCTCGTGAATACGAGAAAAAGAAGATCGTGGATAATCGTATAATGCAATTAAGAAAGATTATATTATTTGATTCTGTCAAAAATGAGAGTGACACTGAGAGCAGCGACGGTGAAGGTAAAATATAGAGTCGAACTATATACAATTTATTTATTAAGAGCACAGAATTAGATATATTCAAATATTATCCACTGATTATATGTTTTCGAAAATGTTGATCTAGTAATATTATTTGCAACAAATTGCACCGATCGTGTATGTATACTAAAATATTTTGCAGCCGCATACATCGATTTAAAAGTTATTTCTTGGCCTGTTTCTACATTTATGGATTTAATAGCTCTTCTTGCAAACTTTTTACATTTTCCAGTATTTCCGGATTTACAATTTTGACTCTGTGTAGTAATACGTAGATTTCCAAGTGAATTGTCAAGCTTATTGCCGTTGATGTGGTCAATCACATATCCATCTTTGATGACCCCAAAATAACACTCAAATATGAATTTATGCGAGTAATAATGTTTATTTCCATTGGTATTAAAACTAAAATAACCAGTATTATTAATATTACCGACTGGTTTTTTCAATCTACAGTGTCTGATTACACCATCTCGGGATGCTTCATAATTTTTTATTATGGGATGCGCCACAAATTCGTTTTGCTCCATTTATATATAATATTATTTGTTTAAATCATTATTCTGAAATCTAACCAGATAATCTTCTTCTGTCTTTATAGGAGAGTCAGTGTTATTTTTTTTGTCATAATATCGTTTTAATTCCCTGTATTTTTTTCGGCCACATTTTAGACATAATTGAGTTTTTCCTCTGACTCCAACACCACACTGAATACACGGTATTGGTCCTGTACTTCCATTTTTGAAACTTTGTGTATGATATCCGCAGTATTTGTTCACGCACGGTTTATTACAAAGAGAAATATATCCAATTCTGAGCCAAACACATTTGTTCTTTGTTTCAATCATTATATATATACTAAAATTTTTAATTTAAATACTTGTCTTAATTATATGGAGGAATTATCGGCAATTGAACCTCAGATATCCAGATTTGATCTTGACAGACTATCAGAATATAAATTTAGTACTTTGATGCAAGATCTGGCATTAACAGATGAGGATATAATCGAACGTATTCGTGAAGCAAAAAATGAATTTCGTAACGATGGTGCTGCTCATGTATGGTCAACATTCAGAGTCGGAAATGTTACTAATATGATGAATGACAAACGAGGAAAAATAATTATTAATTACCTTGATGATCAAAAATATTTTATTTTAATAAAATTTATTGTAAATACAAAAGAAGATATTTGGATTATTCGTGACAAGAGCGATCCAGTACACATACAATCAGGAAATAATATTGTTCTCTTAAATAATAAATCTAAACCCGGAATACTAACAGGTGTTGACAAATTATATTATATACAGAGTTATCCAGCAACTGCAGTTGTATATGGAATATTTCCGTTGAATAATAAACCTGATGTCGGAGATCTAAAACCTATGAAATTGTCAGAATCAAGAATAAACTGTGTAGCTGAACGAGTTACAGAACATTTTACAAATGCGATACGTGGTAATGGTTTAACAGATTTGCGACGTAAAAAAATAAATACTTGGGCAGAATCAGTTAAAGATACCGGAGCATCTATCAAA
>JAECUM010020976.1:0-30790 GCA_016617855.1 Megalonaias nervosa
CTATAGCCAGTATATAAATTTTGTTTTGTATGATATATTCTCATAAGATGCCGATTGTTATAAACTTATGTGGAATTTCCATTATTCAAAACATCTTTCCCCTTTAATAATTCAAAACGCCTTAGATACGAATTATAAGTACAGCACTAATCTGACATTTTTAAAAATGATACAAACACAAACGATTATAATATTTTAAAGTAACACGATATTGCATAAGTACAATCAGGAGTATCGGGATAGTGCAGACTTTTTGATCAAAATGAAAGTGAAACTAAAGGGACATGTTAAACGTTTGGTTCTGGAAATAATTCCGACACTGACTTCTCTGTTATCAATAGCAAATGACATAATAGATAACAATTTATGAGATTCTGATCTAAGCTGAGTTCAAGTAGCTTTTGCACATCCTCTTTTTAATACTAGCATGTGAAACTTTAGCTTATTTTTCGCATACAAAATCTGAGAATATTGAAAAGGATCCAAATCATCGCTTACAGGTGTTAGGGTGTCATGTTGTAAAATTCTTATAAACTGTTAAGGAAACGAAAAAAATATCGTTCTCTTTTTCTCTACCAAAACTTAGAAACACTACTTTTTGTTCTCATCAGACACTGACAAAAAGAGACAGTACGAAGAATAGCTGAAATGTTTTTGTTTTCTTTCTTTTTTTTCCCCCCATGGCTATAGGTTCAATGCTTACAGTGAATCAGACAGTGTAACATTGACTATACTTAGTCTACATCACGTCAGTGGAACATGGTTCCAGATCGTGCAACTCGCAACCGACCCCATTTTGATTAAAATTCAAAACTTTACCCTCAAAACGCGAGTTTAAATAGCAAACTGCAACCCTCTAAACATAGAGATTTTTCCAGGGGCAGAGGGCAAATATAAAACCCTAAATTGAAAATTTGTATTTTGAGGGACTTTTTTGTGCAATAAATAAGTACAGAATTGAGTAATTCATGAAATGTAAAGAATGCACACATAACTGAGTATTTCATCAAATCTAAAGAATGTGTACATGTTGAGTATTTTTTTAAAATCTAAAGAATACTTACAGAACTGAGTAATTCATTAATCTAATGAATGTGTACAGAATTGAGTAAATCATTAAATCTAATGAATGCGTACAGAACTGAGTAATTCATTAGCTCTAAAGAATGTGTACAGAATTTAGTAATTCATTAAATTTAAAGAATACTTTCAGGACTGAGTAATTCATTAAATCTAATGAATGCGTACAGAATTTAGTAATTCATTAAATCTAAAGAATACTTATAGAATTTAGTATTTTAAAAAAATCTAAAGAATCCTCAGAATTAACAAGCAAAATGCAAAGCAGTTAGAAATGTAATAATTCGATGTGTATCTATAATGCTAGTGTGCGGGATAAATATAATTGATCAACAAAAACCTGTACGAAACTTAACTGTATTTGACGCGTTTGACATCAAGTGATGCTGGGCCTCTACACATTGCAGCATTAATGATTATGTACATTGTTCAGTAAGAATGCCTAAGGGGAAAAAGGGAACACTTGTACAATGTTAAGTATATTTGATTTAGGGATTATATATAATATGACAAAAACCAATGACGATATTTGAGCGACATTTGCCAACTGTACAGGAATTATCGGGATTGAAACTCGTGGCTGCAGAGGTGTAAAGATGTATCGCCTATACTGAGATATCAGGGCTCCATACTTGGATAAAGTTAACTAGTTAGTTTGGTAATGTGATTGTAAATATTATTAAGAAGCCGACACTCACCTTGTCTGTAGCGCTCACCTGGGCCTGGTAAGCCAATAGAAGTTTGATGCATTCCACGTCACCTGTGCTGGCCGAATAGTGTAAAGCTGTACATCCACATTTCGGGGCCTGAATAATAATAATAATAATAATAATAATAATAATAATAATAATAACAACAACAACAACAATAATAATAATAATAATAATAATAATAATAATAATAATAATAATAATAATAATAATAATAATAATAATAATAATAATGATAATATTATTATTATTAGTATTATTATTAGTATTATTATTATTAATATTAATAATGACAATAATAACAACAACAACAATAATAATAGCAAAAACAACAACAGCAATAATAATAATAATAATAATAATAATAATAATAATAATAATGAGGACGACAGCAACGTGTAAGATCGTAATTCTAAAAGTGATGCAAATTAAGAAATCCAGGCGATCGTTAAAAGAGACAGTGAGTTGGTTGCCTCGTTGTTTTTAACTGCACTCTGCGCACATTATTGATAACATAATGCCGATGAACTATGAGCTAAGTGCTTGTCCCAAGGATACACCGAGGTAGCGGACCCGGGCTGACCTAGGCGGGAATCCAATTCGCGCCTTTGGATTACGAGTCCGAGGATCTGCAAAAATGAACTACAGAGGTCCTTGCTGAGAGAGAGAGAGAGAGAGAGAGAGAGAGAGAGAGAGAGAGAGAGAGAGAGAGAGAGAGAGATTACCCAGTCCTTTTTTTGTGAATTTGCTCCATTTCGCAACAGTAGTTTCTGTACGACATAATTCCGGAGTTTAGCAGCCCGTATCAATGGAGTCATGCCATTCTGGATAGAGAGGGTTGGTAATTAAATTTGATGAAAGAAAGATGCTAGAAACTACTAACATTGCACAGAATTAAATTACGTGGTCAGTTAGATTTGCAATATAAACCGTGGCCGTGTTAGACTGGGTAGCAACCATCTGATCTACGACATATTGTTGTTGTATATATTAAACAATTTAATTGATGAATGTGCATTTATAGAGTAATCGTTTTCTGTGTAATAATTATTTAATAAAGCATTTTTTTTATTCGTGCTAAATTGACCTATTTGATTAAATTAAACGAACAAGTAAACATGTAAATTATTGTACAATTACTCTAGATGTACTTCCTTGTTTATCACTGCGTTTGTATTTATATCATGCAAGATATAAGACTTCATCGGACTGGCTGATAAAATTAGCAATTATGATAATAATCACCAGAACATGACCCCTAAGCGGATAGTGGAGATCTCATTTTAATCAGATTGCAATAAATAGATACATAATTTTAAAAAAAAAAAACTGTACTGTCGACACTACTTTCTGTTTGGGACTGATGCGTCAAGCCATACTCTACGGTCCAGAGACTCTTCAATTTCGCATAAAACCCTGTTTCACCAAACAAAGTTAAGTTTTCTGACTTTGGGGCAAACAACATTGCAAGTACCTTAATCACAATAGTTCTTTACGCATAATAGTCATATTTTCCCTACAAAGTGAAGTTGTTGGTAAAACGGGACTTTGACTCCCACATTAAAACAATAATTAGACAAGTAAACAAAATATACCAATTGGTGGGTGAGTAGAATTTTTATTTGAAACATATTTTGGTCCCTACTTCGCTGGACAAATTTGGTCGGATCCGCACAACCCCAAACAAACTGCCCCCCCCCCCATAAAAATTGGTAATTTAGAACTATTCACGTCCTTAAAAAAGTATTGTTCGCAAGAAAATCCCACACATCACCACTCTTACGAGGTACTTGGAAAAAGTGTACCTCATCTCTAGCATCGATTGGTGCCCCTTGCTTCAGATAGATCTGAATGTTGGCGGTTTTTGCCTTTGACACGGCCAGGAACAGCTTGTCTATCAGATCCTGCATGCTGACTGGTATACAGTCCCCTGCTTCTCTTCACCTAAATGTTAAAAGACAAATGCGACGATCTTTAAATCGTGATATACATTCAAGTACTAGTCTCTGATCAGTGCTGGATTAAGGTCTTCCAGGGTCCTAAACACCACCACCCACCCCACCCCCGCAAAAAAACAAAAACAATATTAAAATCTAAAAAGGTGGGAAAATACAATTCTTGCCATCATTCTAAATTCAAAATACTCGTACATGCAGATCCAAATGGTCATATATAATGCATTCAATTTTATCATCAACAAATAATTTGAATTTTTTTTTTCTGGTACCCGTGTTGGGCTGGTGCCCAAAGCACGTGCTTGATGTACTTAATGGGTAATCCGTCACTGTGTATGATCTACTCGTGCATTGATTCAACTAGTCAGTCAGCGTCCCATCGGCGGGTAAGTTCATCCGTCCTGCCGTCAGTTTGACGCTACCATTGTTCACTGTTCTACCAATCATGAACCCATTTACTCATTCTCTTTAAAATCGAATGAACAATACAGATAATACAAAAGGTCTTCTGATAAATGCATTCTACCTTCCCCTTAAGCCTGGGACTAGCATACTTGAGGGAATAGAAACTCCACTGAGCTAAGATATCATCCGTTCTATTTTGATATGCAAAATGAAGTTGCTGATGGTCTCAGATCTAAGGAACAGCTAAAATTATCATGCACTCGAGCTATAGAAACCAGATGTACTTAAGCAGGTTGGTGATTGTAGTTAACTGCAACTTTGTCGGGGCACTGGGCTATGTATATATCGCGTGCTGAAATATAGCGTTATACCCACCACAAGAACATGAACTTTGCAACAAATGTGGAATGAAAACTCCAAAAACATGTATTGGCACTCCAATCACATCACTGGAGAATGGCATCCATTGCAGAAAACAAATCGCATGGAGATGGTGATTTTGTGTTGATGACATATAGGACTTGCATACCGGACATATGTATACATCCTATATAATGTAAACTTTATTGTATTCTTTGGCTAGTCGGTGAATTAGTGGGTTTTCTAACAGAAATAACTTTGATAATTGACTGCAATGAATTATACAAGATATTTTATCAGCCCGGTCAACAGACAATTATGACAAAGAAATTTGATCTGCCTTTCCATCACTTGCTTGGTCTCGTGGTTAGCTTGGCTACAAGTTACGCAGATGTACCGGGTTCAAATCTCACAAGATACCTTTTATCAATTTTTTTATGTGTTGTTTTTTTACTGTGAGTTAGGAAATATAATTATGTTGCTTTACAGATATTTTCGATGAGAATCTATACAAACCGAAGCAGAGCATAACCGGTATAAAGGTGACATTGTCTAGAGGGATACTGTCAGAACCGTGCAACTTAATCTGTTTTACATATTGATTGCCAATACATTTCAACATAACATAAAACGAAAACTTGCTAGTTCCAGATGATTCACGTATATATCATCCCGTTGTTTTAAAAAAAAAAAACACTCAGAAATGAAATATATCCGTTATTCACTTGATGCAAGAAAATATCCTCTATTTATGATGATCTAACAACAGAGAAAATCCTCGACTTTTTAAGTGAATGTAGCTTTCATATTTTAACCGTTATCTTTCATTTTATATATCATTTACATACGTTGATTTCTTTACTTTCATTTTATATATCATTTACATAGGTTAATTTCTTTACTTGTTATTTTCTATACCATTTACATAGGTTAATTGTTTTACTTTTATTTTATATATCATTTACAAAGGTTATTATCTGTACTTTTTTATATCTTTTATATCTTATCGTATTGTATTATATCTTTACGTTGATTTGGAAGGGTTTATCGTCATGATAGGTTTTTTTGCTATTTTTGTAATGTTATAACTTTCCCTTTAATCAAGCACCATATAACCGATATTGTGCTGACGTGCCATCAGACAAAATGTATACCTTTTTCTAATGAAAGAGACCTTACATCTTTTACGACTATTATAAATCCAAATCGTCAATTAGTATTCATTCTTTTTTATTTTAGTTTATTTGTGACGGCTAAAACCGTCAGTGAAAAGATATCTTATTTCTACACAGATGTTACGATTTAAAGCCAAGAAATGGAAACGTATACTTTATTGCTGAAAAACAGACGGCACCAGTTTATACTTCGATGTGTGTGAAGGCCACGAATAAACGTTATATCTTTGTATCGTAGAGAAATAGTTCACAAACTAAGTAAATAAGAAAATAACAAAATAAAATGTCAGCTTTTATTTTCAAAATATGTTCCTCAGAAAGTTCAAGTAAATTACACTAATGCGTTCTTGCATCTTTTGCTGATAAAATGGTGCTTCTATCATCTCTATCGGTGGTGGCCTAATGAAACAGTGTGGTTTACCAAATAAAGAAGACTAGCTCGTCACTGAAAAGTCTGAAATTCCCGAAGTTCTTTTGATCTCATTCGCTAGCTTATGAGAACCACGTGATGAATGGAAAAGTGGTTACAGAAGTTTTTTTTTTTTTGTTTTTTTTTGTTTTTTTTTTCAAGAACTGTAATAGTGCCGTCATTTTTGTTAAAAAGTAAATTTGAAAGAAAAAACTTTAAGCCATTCTTTTCCAAATATATTCCCAGCTGATGAATGGAAAACCGGCTACCGGTTCTGTATAAAATCAACGATAATGCCGTTATTGAAGCAACCAGACAATAACTGCTTGAATTTTGGAGTTGTCTGATGCGTTCGCAGATATTTTAAAGCAACCAACCGACATAAGCTTTGCCAAACAAAACTGCACTGATTAACAATGTCGGCCATTCAAGGGAATAATTTAGACTTTCAGCCAAAGAAAACTTATTTGGGGCTACACGCTGTTGAGAACTGGATTGAAAAACAATTTCCGCGATATAAAATTGAGCTTCGTCCATAAATTAGTTTAAAACTGGCATTTTTCTTTTCTTTCTCGCTCAGCTATACTACAGTCCGAATAGGTCAACTTCTTGCCTCTCATAAATTTATTCCTACCTGAAATATAGATTATTATCTGTTACTTGGGATACCATTAGGAGTAATAGTGTGTGGTTTCGGGGTAAGAAAGTACTATTCCTCAAACATATAAAATGCCTGACTAATATTTGAATTACATTATCAACTGAATTATCAGCAATTAGATGGAGTACAATATAAAAAAAATATTCGATGACATTAAAGTTAGACATCATTGGAAAGATACTGTTAGGAACAATGAAGACCATTATCAGAATCACAGGTCACCTATTTTTAACACTCACAGAAGTCATTAACAAATATTGAGTGTACCGAATTTATTCTGACACCGCTGGACCGTGACACTATTTACGTTGCCCTACACACACGAAAGTGTCTATCTGACTTCCGTTTTGATGCACATTTAACTAGTTAACATTGTTACGGATGTAAAAAGGTTACTTCAATGGTCTCCTTATTTAAGACATATTTTTATTTGCGGTGATTTTTTTTCGTAAAAGAAGAAAAGAATATAAAATTTTACCCGTTGTTCGATAATTGAGTCTGTAAGCGAATGCTATCCTGCATCGTAAACTAATCCTGTCACGTGTTAATAAAATATTCTATTCGGAATAATTTTTTTTTATATTAACAAATATACGCAACAAACATAGGAAGCTTGGTTCATTT
The DNA here is from genome assembly GCA_016617855.1 of Megalonaias nervosa. Lineage (NCBI taxonomy): Eukaryota > Metazoa > Mollusca > Bivalvia > Unionida > Unionidae > Megalonaias > Megalonaias nervosa. The sequence continues at coordinate 7,380 of JAECUM010020976.1, forward strand.
AAACTGATTCCTAATCAAGCACACACAGAAGTTTGCTAATGATGTTTGTGAACAGAAAAATTTTCGTTCGGCAATTGTTTGTTAGTATGAGCCTTGTGTCAGTCCAACCCTAAAGCTAAGATTACACATGTACGCATGAGTATGCTAATAAGGACACAGCAATAATAGGTATCCTGTTCCCCACAACCATCACCATTTAAAAACACGTGTGAATCTTCAGGCAAAGAACTGTAGTTTTCCATTCTGATGTGTAACAATTCCCTAGCTTCCAATTTACCAAGAAAATCATTCCATTTCAAACAATTTTATTGCAACACATGAATAAATATAATCAAACCTTGCCAAATTTCCCGACTGTTTCTTTTCCTGTTACTTCTATCTTATACGGTATAACAATAAACTCAAGCCCTTTTGTATTTGAGTACAAATCTGTAATTTTCAAAACTCAAAAGTATATATTGCTCGTTACCATTAGATCACCTATGCCTAGGCAAATCAATTAACATAGTATTGTTCTGACAACTAACAAAGATTTTATGTCAAGTCTATAAGCTGTAATACCGTAATGCACCAAAAAGGGACCTGCCAAAACTAAATTAAAATATCTCACTGAACAAACGTCAGAAAAAAAACTCAAAAACTGACATAGTACTGTGCTGATGGACAGCAAATATTTTATATGACTACATTAGTCGATGTCATGTAAACCTGCAAGACTCATTCTAGGCGTCTGACAGAAAGGATTATGTGTGACCAGATATATAATCAGGTGACCAGTAAATATCTTAGTACTGTCTTGATGACAGACAAAACATTTAAATCTCAAATGAACAAAAGAAAACTAATCATGTAAAGAACTGCTCGCAAAATATCGAAGGACCTCACTGCAAGGTGACAAGTCTGGTGCAAAATATCAAAGGACCTGACTGCAAGGTTACTAGTCTGGTGCAAAATATCAAAGGACCTGACTGCAAGGTTACTAGTCTGGTGCAAAATATCCAAGGACCTGACTGCAAAGTGACTAGTCTGGTGCAAAATATCGAAGGACATGACTGCAAGGTGACTAGTCTGGTGCAAAATATCAAAGGACCTGACTGCAAAGTGACTAGTCCGGTGCAAAATATCAAAGGAACTGAATGCAAAGTGACTAGTCTGGTGCAAAATATCGAAGGACATGACTACAAAGTGACTAGTCTGGTGCAAAATATCCAATAACCTGATTATAAGATGATTAGTCTGGTGTAAATTAAGGCTATAAACAGCAATGTAAATATGAACAAATTGTAAACTCTCCTAAGTCAGTTATTTAAACATGAATATGTATACACTATATTTGTTCCTTAATAAAATTGCCTCATTCAATGTTAATCCTTCAGTGATCTATCGTAAATTCCGCTTAACTTAGTAATAATGATCATCTGGAATTCATTGACAAAAAGGACTTCAACACAAGCAGAGACTCCTCTGTAGGACTTCCCAGGAGACGAAGTTTGTTCTATTCTGTTCTGTACACATGGAGAAAAGCCCACAGAGCGAACCACTGTGTGAAATGTCAGAATAACAAGCAATACTGATGACTTTGAACTGATTTTTCCTTCTGGATCTACAGAATGGGAAATAGCTGACCAGGTTTCATCCACTTTTGGTTTGACTTATTCTCATCGTGGCTCTGATAAGATGTGAACTGTTCAGTAATCTTGTATTATCATCATCCAGTCGGCAACAGAAAAGATACCTGTCCAAGAAGAAGACCAAGTCTGAAAGTTCGAAAAGCTTTCGTTTTTGTGGCTTCTCATCTATACGCGACTCCAACTAGCATAATGCTCATCCTGTTTGTATTGAGCATGCTGGGGCGGAAAACATGGTTCCGGTAATATTGTGATACCGACTACTTTTCAAAAACAATATCAGGGTTTTAAAAACATTTTTGACAGGAATGTGAAAATGGTTTGTTCCCTGCTTATGGCGTATTTGCAACCGAAATGCGTACAGATTAGAGCTAAAATCGTAGGGGTAAACAGGTCTGCGAAAGTGCGATAACTCTAAATATTTTATACCTATAAATAAGTGTTTTACTCAAGAAAGAGGCATTTTTTATATTCCGTATTGCCATATTCTCAAAATACCTTTTCCTCCAGATTTCCTGGTAACAGCTGAACAAGCGTGAACAACTATGCCGTAGCCTCCCTTGACTTCCAAAAAGAAATGAGTAACAGTCCATGTAACACATGTGTATTATAAAGTTATAACAATTTGTCCAATCCCGCTGTAAATAACTTAAAATATATTGCTTTCATATCCATGCTTAGACCTCATCGAACCCTGTCACTATGTCCCACCAGAAACTGTTCAACCAATATCAACCTAACGTCAGAAAGAAACTTTCAGACTTATTCAGTTGGTGAAAGCTTCCGTGATACAAAAGTTGACAACTGCACAATGGTTGTAAATACGAGTCTTCTGTCCCCAAACGTCTAATAATAATTCGTGTTATTAATAGTAATACCAGTCAAAATCAATGGTCGTTTGTTTCACGCGCTCCATTCATAAAACCGATACTCATCTGCATATTAGCGAATCAAAACGTACTGCAGTTTATAATTAATCAAGACTAATTCAGATGGGGTTGGCATTAAGCAAATACTTATATTTGATATGCTGGTAGATCAGTTATGACTCCAAGTTTTCTCATTTGCATATGAAAAGGGGGTGGATGATATTTTAGGGAAACATGCAAGGTTTCCAGCCTCTATTATGTATTAGTCTATATTATAACTATCCATGCAGTGATTTGATATTTCTAGATAACAGTACTCCACGAACCCGTCTTACCGTAGTGTTGATTTTTATGCGAAGGAAGCCTTCAATTATTTTGACCACAAGGTTACAATTTAATCACAAGTAAGCTGTAATAAAACTGAGACGGCAATTAATGACCTATACACATGAGATAACGACTCAGTCATACACACTGAGACGGCAATTAATGACCTATACACATGAGATAACGACTCAGTCATACACACCGAGACGGCAATTAATGACCTATACACGTGAGATAACGACTCAGTCATACACACTGAGACGGCAATTAATGATCTATACACATGAGATAACGACTCAGTCATACACACGATTGGAAAATACATGTACCGCCTTGCTTGAAAATTAAATCCAAACTGGCAGTACTGCTCTCAATAAAATCGCATATTATCCCCACCCCCACCCCGTTTAGATTTCTTGGTCCTTAAAAACGAACAATAATTGCAGTCAAAGTTATTTTTCTAAAAGTATAGACTCTGTTACCAACAACTACGTGCTAGAGTAGGGATTTTATCTACATCCCCTACAACAACCTCCTGTAAACATGTAGATTAATCCGTGTCTGTCTGACAGCCCATGTTAGGTCTACTAACAAAACGTTTGACAACTACTGTGTACAAAAATATCTCTTTTTTTTCTGTCATTTTAGTTCGTAAAGGAACCTGTTACACTTACCTTACGCACCAATCATGTGACATGAATCCTTCCTCTTGGTAAAATTGTCGTCTGCGTGTATGGTGCCAAACATGTACTTCAAGGTAATTGTGCTTGGATACCAAGGCTAGGTAAACAGCAACATAACAGTTTTCTAAACTGAAGAGTTCACTGAAAAACTCAACGTAACATTTTTCCAGTCAAGTTATTCACAAACAGCAAACTTGACAAAGTTAGTGTATCGATGATATTGTCGGTTATGGTTTAATGCAAAATGTCACATAACGCTCTGGCATACACGCGGATAGTTTTACAGGCGATCATTGTATTGATCAATACTCGTCCAAACCCTCCGATTGGCGCATTGTTGATAATCAGATAACACTACGTTGGCTGACAAAGGGTTTCAATAGACCTTCCTTGTTGAAGTAAGACAGATAGAATATAGCCTCAACACTTGTTGTTTATGCACTCATGTATTGGTGCAAACATTAATTCTGAATTTGGAACTCAAGTTAGCTTCTGTTTTTATCTATATTCATTTATTTATGGATATTGTTAATGAAGTTAAGTCACTTTAACTCTTCAAAATGGTAGCAGGTTGGACAAGCACAAGCTTAGCAACCGAGGGATAGATACGGAAAACACTGGTGAAACACGTACAAGGTCAAAAGACAATATTGCTACCCTCGCTATGGTTGTTACAGGCCTTCAGCTTGAAGATGGATCAAATGTGTACCTGAACTAAATATTTCCACGATGGACTGAACCTAGAGTATGCAAGTATGGGGTAAGTAAACGTTTCCTTTCGCCGTATTCCATTTTAGTCGTTAGTAGTTATTGTATAACCAAATAATTTTTTGAAAAATTATCTCGAGACACCTTTCATAAAGTAAAGTATGATCGGCATTATCATTGGTGCAAGTAAGTCGGTACGGTCAGGTACGCCGTGCAGGTAAGATATTTATTGTAGGTACTGCCGTACTGGAAAGACCGAATCAGAGGGTTGGTAGCGTACCTGTAAAAGTTAAAATTTACTTTCCCCACTGGGCATTATTTTCTTTCAAGGTTAAGCCTTATTTCTTAGTGGACACCTTCAAACTACGACAACAAACGTACAAAAAGTCTTTGTCATGGCTGAAAGTCAAGCAGTGTTGTCTTTACTAGCGCATGGTTTCGTTTTAGCGTCATCCTAATAGTGTCAAATAAGGTTACGATGTATTTGAATACAGGGCACATCTTATCTCGTATCTAGATTTTTCTGTCTTGGGATCAGTGTTGTCTGAAAATAAATAAAATTTCGGTCGATTTGTCTTGAACAGCTGATTACAGTTATCATGTTTGAATGTACATGGAGCCGAGTAAAATAGGGGTATGGTTTGTGTTGTCCAGAACTTGGCTCGACTTGTATATGGCTACGTTGTCTTTGGTTTGAGATGGTTACTAATTCCCATATATTGTGCCTTCCGTCAAACAGAACTGTGTCAGAGAGAGAGAGAGAGAGAGAGAGAGAGAGAGAGAGAGAGAGAGAGACTTTTGAAATCGAATAATTAAGAAAGTAACACGAAAAGGTACACTTGGAGAAAGAAAGAAAAACAAGAAACTGCGAAAAGACATATGAAACAATACGAGCAAAAATCTAGATTACAGAGAGAGAGAGAGAGAGAGAGAGAGAGAGAGAGAGAGAGAGAGAATATTTTTAAAATAAAGCGAAAGAAGGGCACTGAATCTGTAATTATCGCGCCATCGTGCATGTGCAAAATGAAAACAAACATCGAAATGAGAAAAGACAAACATATTCGCCACCCCCCCCCCCAGCAAAACAAAATAATGATAATAAAAAACAAACAAGACGCCACCAACTTTCTTAAACATTGTCCCACACATGAAATCCATATATTAGGCTATACCAGTCTTCAACCTGACATATTTCTGACAATATTTCACAGATACAAATTCTACAAAATTGATGCTAAGAAATATTGAATATCGTTCTTCAAATTAAGCTTTATATTTCCGGTTAAATTTAGGCTGGACAATTTCCCTTCAACAAATGAAAATGTTGGCAGTTTTCCTTCAGCAACTGAAACTTATCAAAAAGCAGTCAGATTTGCATGTCAGTCTGTTAAGAATATTATGTAAGACTATCCGTAACTATAGATATTGTTACATTCATGACAATGATGAGAAATCTTTTTCCACAACTCCTTCCAGATTAGAAATCATGGAAAAATACTGCTACTAATAATAACACTACAAACGTACTGCTACTGCTTACTGTTTAAACATATATTATTGAATTGTGAGATATAGAAACATTTACATAGAAAGGAGAAATAAAAACTGACACATACAAATACATTAAAAGAGTCAAATGAAGTTTTATAGATTTGTTAGAAGGAAGCAACCCTGTATGTCAATGTTTGTGTAAATTATTATTTAAACCGTAATTGTGACATTAACACATTAATGAAATTGAAGTCGTTTAATATCATTAAGATGTGTGGAATATCATAGTTTTGTCAAATTTCTTATCAATATTAAATTTATCTTTCAACAACTTTTCTAACTTAAGCAATCAATCATCTACTGTTCTACATTCAAACAATACATGTACAATTGACTCCTTCTCAAAATCACAAAATCTTTGGTTATAATTGTCTAGCATTCTAGCGTTGTGTATAAATTTATTTGTACACAAAATTTTAAGAAATATTTTAGCTGAAAATCTCTACATTTTCACATCATCAATGCGAGCAATAAGAGAAAAATAATTTTTAATATGTTGTCGGAATGTACATTATCAAACTCCCTATTCCGTTTCTCGTGTAATATCATCAGCATATTGACCTAATTCTTATAATTGTTTATTTGGGTTTTCTTAAATTTATTTTTTGTATAATTTTCCCAAGAACATCGATGCAAAAAATAAATATGTAGGACGAAGTTGGATCTCCTTGTCTACTCCCTTGGTTTATATTAAACAAAGACTGACATCTATCCATTTTGTAGGATACACGAAATAGATCCCTCGTACACAAAAATGTATCCGTTTTTAGTATTGAATCCACAACAATAAAGTGTTTAAAGGATTTAGTAATCAAATGCATTTTCAAACTTTATGGACAGAATTAGAATAGGTGTGTTTTGCTTTATTCTTTTAAAGAAAACTATATAATTCTAATATTTTCCCCAATAAATCTACCAAAAAAGTATTTTTTGATCGTCGGGTACTAAATCATACAATACGCGTTTTGTTTTATTTTGCTGTGCTTTAAACCATTTTGAAAATTAATTTCAATAATGATATTAGTCTCCAATTCCACAAAAAGCAGTTTTTTAATTTCTTTTTTTTTTTTTAATTTTTTTTTTACGCATGTTATACAGTGTTTTTGAGACACTGATAATGACCCCGGTGTATATCCGCCTTTTGATATCTTACATCAGGACCTTTAACATTATTCATATGAACTACCTTTACCAATTCTTGGTAAATAATTTGACCTCTCACAATTGTGTCATATTATTAGTAACCCTGCATTCATTTGGACCTAATTCATTTTTAAGCTCTTTCTCCTCTAAAGCACTAGTTTTATCACTTATGATATTTTATTATTTTTGTTATTGTTATTGTTTCAAATATATTTTGTATCTGGATATTAATTGTCAAATTCATTTATCAAATTAGCGAGTAATTAGCCAGTTTCAATTAGCAGACTTCATCATGTAATCTACTCAAGAGGTTTTATGGTACCATTGATTAGTGTCGTAAAATGAACACTCCTTAATTTCTTAACACAAGGAATTTTCGGAATAGTCTAATATATGTGTTTAGTAATTTGATAGGTGTTTTTGTAGACATAAAAATAAGAAGGGAGCAAAACCATTAAAGTGTGGAATGATTGTTTCGTGATGTGTGATCATTAGGTGATTACAGAAAAATTAATTGCAGTATTTTACAAACCCTCCATTTAACAACCATTGTTCTCTTGAGATCCTTGGAATAGGGGAAATAATGGACCTCGCACCGGATTCACGTAGGTGTTGGTTGATTCGTTCGGTAGTGAGATTCCTTGCGTGTTTCCTCTAATTATAAGTAGAATAGAATAATCGATCAAATATATTGAACTTCAAATTCCCAGGTTTAATATATTTAACATCAATGTGACCTGTTTCAGTGGTGCATATTTTCTTTACTTTATATCGTTATCGTCTGTGATTTTGAATACATACATTATCCTTTAACAAAGAGTTACTCGTCTTATAAATATGCCCAGCCCTCTCTCATTTCAGTGGTATAATTATGTCTGAGTAATCTGTTCAATCTGATGCCATGAAAACTCTTTTCTTTGTTCATTTAAGATCCCCAAAAATCGAATAACTCTAAATTTTCAACCATAATTTTCACTTTTTTCCTCGAACATTTTGATTACTTATATTTTTGTAAATTTCCTTGTGCAATATAATTGTGCTTATATATATATATATATATATATATATATATATATATATATATAAAGTATAGCAGCATATATATATATATATATATATATATATATATATATATATATATATATATATATATATATATATATATATAAAAGCATAATAATATTCATTTCAATTGTCAATCTACTATTCAACTATTACATAATTTCGGATTTTATCTTTTTTGGTAACACTTTATTTTATATTTTATTATCAAAATTGTTGTTGAATAAAATTGCTCCCCCCCCCCAATTATTATTATTTTGTAAGAACTCTTACAGCATCGGTTCTCCATTCATCCTTAAATTATAACTGTTGTTCTTTCGTTATGTGAATATCTTGTAGGCGGACTACATTTTGTATTTATTTTCCATCACATAGTGATAAATATCGCTTCTTTTCTTACTGTAGGCTAAACTCGTACACTTTTGCGATAATTTTCTTTTACGACTATGTATAAATAGTAAATTTTGATCTCAAAAGAATATACAATTATATGTCCTATCACAAACGAAAGATTGCAGTAAATACAGGTATTTATATTATTCTCATAAGGACCCATAGGAAAAGCAAGAAATCAATGAATATTAACACACCAGCTGAAAATTTTTAGAAAAAATGTTAATATGATCATCAGTGTACTAATTGCAAATGACTATTTGCCTGAATAAAAAAAACCCTACTAATAACTTTATTTAGCTAAAAGTGGCCGCCATAGATAGCCTATTCTGTGCTGAAAATGGCATTAAATCCACAACAACAACTAACGTTATTTCGGAGTCCAGTACATAAGAAGAAGATAACCATACCATTACACAACCAGGAATTATTTGTTTTAGAGATCCGTAAGGGACAGACCATGTAAGAGAAGTGTGCCCGAAGAAGGAATCAGACATCTATACAGAGAAAAAAAGTGTAGAGTTTTCCAGATAATATTACCAAAGGCGTCAGTTTGTTCTACTCTTAAATGAATACGCCCTTTTTCTAAGAAGTACTTGAAAATTAATAAATCTACTCTTGACCGTAGAAGCTCAAGACACAATGGAGCCTTTTATATTCTATTAATAATCGAAGTAGCTGTGATAACATACATTGAAATGGTCCATCTTGTCACGTGACAACTTATGGCCTAGCCGGCACCGGAGTGCATACGGTCATAATTTCCAGATGTGTTTACTTACAGCCTGTCAGTTTATGATTTATTTATAAAGAGAAAACAAAGGGAGGTAGAGTACACAAGAAAATATGATATATTGCTTTTTAACCGCACATCAGCACAACCCTGGCTATATTATACCGATGACAGGTTTTCTTCCATAAATATAAAATAAAAACGACCAGTCCCCCCCAAAAAAACATACATGGAAGAACTTTTAGTCCTATAAGAGAACAGATTAAAGATTAACAGGAAGTTTTACAAGAGAACATCTTATAGGTTAGGTTAAAAAAGAAAGAGACAAATATAACTGGGTCACGGCGGGAGAGGTCTAAATATATGTTGTTTAAAAATCACCAATTGTATCTGCATGCCACATAACGAACCAGGAATCTACCACAATATGACACTTACCCACGCAGGTGTTCTAAGTCTCTCATTCCCTATCCTATATATGATTTTAAATCTATAGTCCGATTTCCCCTCGGGGATCATCAGTGTTTCCGACTTGCCTTTGGGGTTTGTCATTGCTATAATAACACATGATACTGTGCCTGGGTGGGACATCATCTTACATGTCTGCGGCATGATGCCCCAGTGCTAGACATCACTAAAAACTGCCACACTGTAGACATCGTAGCACTATGACTGAAAAATTGTTAAAGCTACGTTAAAAATCCCAACATCACACACACACACACACACACACACACACACACACACACACACACACACACACAGTCAGACACATTAAGTAAAAACTACCTTAATTTTAACCATAATTTAGATGATTTGTTTTTCGTCAACAAGGAACTGCAGGATAAACCATCCATATTATTGTGTATCTTCAAAAGTAGTTTTATTCAGGCCCTTTCATGTACTTTTTGAGAAGACAATAACAACTGGCTTGAGATGCCACTTAAATCTTTTCACGCGCCTTCTCTACACCCACCCCATTCATGTCAACATGGCAACAATGTTTATTGTTATATTAACATTACAGCTCAGTCGTGAGATATAAATACATTCATAACCAAAATTAAGCGAAAGATCAATCAATGAAAGAATAACATTATAATTTAGTGTCTCGTGGTATATTTTCTCTGATTAGATGTAATCCAAAGTGCGTTCCAGTGCGATCCATACATTTACCACAAACAATATTTATATCTAATTTCTTTATGGTGTTTTAAAAACGGGAGAATCTATCGAGTAATTAATCTGAAAACTGAGAGCGCCGATGGCATAGTATGCATTTTAATTTGAATTCTTTTTTAGCGTGAACTACTAAACAGACTTTTTAAATCAAGAAACAAAGGCCTTATTTAAACAAAAACTTTATCTGATTTACCTTAAAGGCACGTACCTGTAAAATGATAAAGTTTTCGAAGGCATAAGAGTACGATTGCGATGCGACATATAATGGAAACGTCTAGCGATAATTACACAAGGTCCCAATTCAAACACCGACATATATATATATATATATATATATATATATATATATATATATATATATATATATATTCAAGTATTTACATGCACGATATCTGCTGTTTGACACTTGTATTTCATAAAATCATACATTCTTATTCTAATCAATGCATGAACAGTGAAGCTATTGATAATGTGAGACTCACTGGATAATGCCATACTAACTGGATAATGCCAGACACATTGCTATGAAAAATAAAGATAGGGCTTGAAAATGGATTGCGCGATTGTAACGTAGTTTGCTGATTTTTCAGTTCGATTTTTAAGTAATCAATTTCAATCGCGCGTGCTCTGATAGACCCTGTAAATAGTTACAACACTATCAAGGAAAAAATATATGTGTCAAATATAAACATACTGAATAAAATCCTGAAGAAACCAATCTGTAAGAGGGGTTGGGGTCTAGAAACGTCTGCAGTTTTAGGTGCCGACGTTTATTAGTCATTTTGATAGGTCCTAATTAAAAAAGGCCGTATCCTTGAAGGAGTAAACAATATTCAATGACTGGTTATCTGATTTTTTTACCGTCAAGGTGGCTTAGTGAATTTACCGTTACGAGGCAAATAAAAAGGAACAAATTTGGCCTGAGACTACCTTAGGGCCTATTAATTAATATTAGCATAGTAGCCCTCCTGACTTTATCCGAGTGTTTACAACCCCTCCCCCCACCTCTCCCACCAGATCCAAGATGGCCGACGTCATTGGTTAAATATCACGTATCTCATGTGATAGGGCACATTAAGAAGATCATATTGTTTCAAATGTAGAAGTTTGTGGGGTAACTGACAAAGTTAATATTTATTATGAGCGTCAGCCATCTTGATTTTGGTGTTTGATGTGAATGCTCAGAAATAATTCGGAGTGGGGGTGATTAGTATTTCTTAAGGGTTTTTCATGCCAAAATTTGGGCTTTTATCCACTCAGTAACAGCAATCTTGAAAATAACTATGGTCCACCTTGCAACTTGTAAATTCTGGGATCAGAAAATCAAACATACTTTACACATATTGATTAGACAAGCGTTTATAAGCATGATATAAGTGACGAACTAGTTTTCGTACATAAAAAAAAAGAGATATGTGTTGATATCAATAAACAATTATTCAATGTGAAAAAAACCCGAATTATATTGGATAGGAGTGTACAACATCATTAATCATGACTCTGGTGAAGAACCACACAGGTAATATTTCAAACCCAGTGTATGTTTATAATTTTGTAAAATTAAGGAGCAGTTAATGGAATCTAAAGAGTATATATATATATATATATATATATATATATATATATATATATATATATATATATATATATAAGTATATATATATATATATATATATAATAACGTGGCTTTTAAGGCTTTTAAAGTGTTGGCATAAAGCAAAGTGATATACCTGTACTATTGGTATATGAAACTGAGATCTGCCCATGGCGCAATAATACGAATATATCAACATTCTTTCAACTTCAGGCATATAGATCAGTGATGAATTTCCACTCATTGATCAATAATGACGTATGAAAATAACGATACAAAGTATAAATAGTCCACTTTTTCTAAATGAATTTAACATGGTACACAATTTCATCGCAATCCTTTCTTTTTTCCGTTCCTCTTTCCCCTATCATGCAAAAGGGGCAACATACACAGAAATATGGAGTGAGAGAAAAAAACAAAACAATTTGTGCTGGGTGAAAATCTTAAAACTGACTTTGCATCAAGTAACCTTCAACAACCTTCAACAATGTGGTTCGTAGTAACGGTATGTTTACACTTGCCTTCGGATCTATCTACAGTGTTCATAATATCAATGATGCATATGATTAGCCTGTCGAAACTGTAAGTTAAATTTGTCGGTTACGAGGCACACATACTGTAGCGTATTTAATGCTTTATTGTTGTTTCTGTTGTTTCTTCAACCTATTACAATGTTCTATAAAGCGATTATTATTAATTAAATATGAAAATGTCAAAACAGCAACCCCCACCCCTCACTCTGTCTGTCTCCGTCTCTGTCTCTGTCTCTCTCTGGACCATCGTAGCAAGATACGGGCGAAAATCCATCAAAATAGGGGCATTGGAAATTTTAACTTGTGTGATACTACGATGTCTATGGACCTATGAATACTGGTAAAGTTAAGTCAAACCGTCCAAAGGAGAGAGAGAGAGAGAGAGAGAGAGAGAGAGAGAGAGAGAGAGAGAGAGACTTTTGAAATCGAATAATTAAGAAAGTAACACGAAAAGGTACACTTGGAGAAAGAAAGAAAAACAAGAAACTGCGAAAAGACATATGAAACAATACGAGCAAAAATCTAGATTACAGAGAGAGAGAGAGAGAGAGAGAGAGAGAGAGAGAGAGAGAGAGAGAGAGAGAGAATATTTTTAAAATAAAGCGAAAGAAGGGCACTGAATCTGTAATTATCGCGCCATTGTGCATGTGTAAAATGAAAACAAACATCGAAATGAGAAAAAACAAACATATTCGCCACCCTCCCCCCCCCAGCAAAACAAAATAATGATAATAAAAAACAAACAAGATGCCACCAACTTTCTTAAACATTGTCCCACACATGAAATCCATATGTAGGCTATACCAGTCTTCAACCTGACACATTTCTGACAATATTTCACAGATATAAATTCTATAAAATTGATGCTAAGAAATATTGAATATCGTTCTTCAAATTAAGCTTTATATTTCCGGTTAAATTTAGGCTGGACAATTTCCCTTCAACAAATGAAAATGTTGGCAGTTTTCCTTCAGCAACTGAAACTTATCAAAAAGCAGTCAGATTTGCATGTCAGTCTGTTAAGAATATTATGTAAGACTATCCGTAACTATAGATATTATTACATTCATGACAATGATGCGAAATCTTTTTCCACAACTCTTTCCAGATTAGAAATCATGGAAAAATACTGCTACTAATAATAACACTACAAACGTACTGCTACTGCTTACCGTTTAAAAAATATATTATTGAATTGTGAGATATAGAAACATTTACATAGAAAGGAGAAATAAAAACTGACACATACAAATACATTAAAAGAGTCAAATGAAGTTTTATAGATTTGTTAGAAGGAAGCAACCCTGTTTGTCAATGTTTGTGTAAATTATTATTTAAACCGTAATTGTGACATTAACACATTAATGAAATTGAAGTCGTTTAATATCATTAAGATGTGTGGAATAACATAGCTTTGTCAAATTTCTTATTAATATTAAATTTATCTTTCAACAACTTTTCTAACTTAAGCAATCAATCATCTACTGTTCTACATTCAAACAATACATGTACAATTGACTCCTTCTCAAAATCACAAAATCTTTGGTTATAATTGTCTAGCATTCTAGCGTTGTGTATAAATTTATTTGTACACAAAATTTTAAGAAATATTTTAGCTGAAAATCTCTACATTTTCACATCATCAATGCGAGCAATAAGAGAAAAATAATTTTTAATATGTTGTCGGAATGTACATTATCAAACTCCCTATTCCGTTTCTCGTGTAATATCATCAGCATATTGACCTAATTCTTATAATTGTTTATTTGGGTTTTCTTAAATTTATTTTTTGTATAATTTTCCCAAGAACATCGATGCAAAAAATAAATATGTAGGACGAAGTTGGATCTCCTTGTCTACTCCCTTGGTTTATATTAAACAAAGACTGACATCTATCCATTTTGTAGGATACACGAAATAGGTCCGTCGTATACAAAAATGTATCCGTTTTTAGTATTGAATCCACAACAATAAAGTGTTTAAAGGATTTAGTAATCAAATGCATTTTCAAACTTTATGGACAGAATTAGAACAGGTGTGTTTTGCTTTATTCTTTTAAAGAAAACTGTATAATTCTAATATTTTCCCCAATAAATCTACCAAAAAAGTATTTTTTGATCGTCGGGTACTAAATCATACAATACGCGTTTTGTTTTATTTTGCTGTGCTTTAAACCATTTTGAAAATTAATTTCAATAATGATATTAGTCTCCAATTCCACAAAAAGCAGTTTTTTAATTTCTTTTTTTTTTTTTTTTTACGCATGTTATTATGCAGTGTTTTTGAGACACTGATAATGACCCCGGTGTATATCCGCCTTTTGATACCTTACATCAGGACCTTTAACATTATTCATATGAACTACCTTTACCAATTCTTGGTAAATAATTTGACCTCTCACACTTGTGTCATATTATTAGTAACCCTGCATTCATTTGGACCTAATTCATTTTTAAGCTCTTTCTCCTCTAAAGCACTAGTTTTATCACTTATGGTATTTTATTATTTTTGTTATTGTTATTGTTTCAAATATATTTTGTATCTGGATATTAATTGTCAAATTCATTTATCAAATTAGCGAGTAATTAGCCAGTTTCAATTAGCAGACTTCATCATGTAATCTACTCAAGAGGTTTTATGGTACCATTGATTAGTGTCGTAAAATGAACACTCCTTAATTTCTTAACACAAGGAATTTTCGGAATAGTCTAATATATGTGTTTAGTAATTTGATAGGTGTTTTTGTAGACATAAAAATAAGAAGGTAGCAAAACCATTAAAGTGTGGAATGATAGTTTCGTGATGTGTGATCATTAGATGATTACAGAAAAATTAATTGCAGTATTTTACAAACCCTCCATTTAACAACCATTGTTCTCTTGAGATCCTTGGAATAGGGGAAATAATGGACCTCGCACCGGATTCACGTAGGTGTTGGTTGATTCGTTCGGTAGTGAGATTCCTTGCGTGTTTCCTCTAATTATAAGTAGAATAGAATAATCGATCAAATATATTGAACTTCAAATTCCCAGGTTTAATATATTTAACATCAATGTGACCTGTTTCAGTGGTGCATATTTTCTTTACTTTATATCGTTATCGTCTGTGATTTTGAATACATACATTATCCTTTAACAAAGAGTTACTCGTCTTATAAATATGCCCAGCCCTCTCTCATTTCAGTGGTATAATTATGTCTGAGTAATCTGTTCAATCTGATGCCATGAAAACTCTTTTCTTTGTTCATTTAAGATCCCCAAAAATCGAATAACTCTAAATTTTCAACCATAATTTTCACTTTTTTCCTCGAACATTTTGATTACTTATATTTTTGTAAATTTCCTTGTGCAATATAATTGTGCTTATATATATATATATATATATATATATATATATATATATATATATCTATATATATATATATATATATATATATATATATATATATATATATATATATATATATATATATATATATATATATATATATATATATAAAAGCATAATAATATTCATTTCAATTGTCAATCTACTATTCAACTATTACATAATTTCGGATTTTATCTTTTTTGGTAACACTTTATTTTATATTTTATTATCAAAATTGTTGTTGAATAAAATTGCTCCCCCCCCAATTATTATTATTTTGTAAGAACTCTTACAGCATCGGTTCTCCATTCATCCTTAAATTATAACTGTTGTTCTTTCGTTATGTGAATATCTTGTAGGCGGACTACATTTTGTATTTATTTTCCATCACATAGTGATAAATATCGCTTCTTTTCTTACTGTAAGCTAAACTCGTACACTTTTGCGATAATTTTCTTTTACGACTATGTATAAATAGTAAATTTTGATCTTAAAAGAGTATACAATTATATGTCCTATCACAAACGAAAGATTGCAGTAAATACAGGTATTTATATTATTCTCATAAGGACCCATAGGAAAAGCAAGAAATCAATGAATATTAACACACCAGCTGAAAATTTTTAGAAAAAATGTTAATATGATCATCAGTGTACTAATTGTAAATGACTGTTTGCCTGAATAAAAAAAAAACTACTATTAACTTTATTTAGTTAAAAGTGGCCGCCATAGATAGCCTATTCTGTGCTGAAAATGGCATTAAATCCACAACAACAACTAACGTTATTTCGGAGTCCAGTACATAAGAAGAAGATAACCATACCATTACACAACCAGGAATTATTTGTTTTAGAGATCCATAAGGGACAGACCATGTAAGAGAAGTGTGCCCGAAGAAGGAATCAGACATCTATACAGAGAAAAAAAGTGTAGAGTTTTCCAGATAATATTACCAAAGGCGTCAGTTTGTTCTACTCTTAAATGAATACGCCCTTTTTCTAAGAAGTACTTGAAAATTAATAAATCTACTCTTGACTGTAGAAGATCAAGACACAATGGAGCCTTTTATATTCTATTAATAATCGAAGGTAGTTGTGATAACATACATTGAAATGGTCCATCTTGTCACGTGACAACTTATTGCCTAACCGGCACCGGAGTGCATACGGTCATAATTTCCAGATGTGCTTACTTACAGCCTGTCAGTTTATGATTTATTTATAAAGAGAAAACAAAGGGAGGTAGAGTACACAAGAAAATATGATATATTGCTTTTTAACCGCATATCAGCACAACCCTGGCTATATAATACCGATGACAGGTTTTCTTCCATAAATATAAAATAAAAACGACCAGCCCCACCCTACCCCCCAAAAAACATACATGGAAGAACTTTTAGTCCTATAAGAGAACAGATTAAAGATTAACAGGAAGTTCTACAAGAGAACATCTTATAGGTTAGGTTAAAAAAGAAAGAGACAAATATAACTGGGTCACGGCGGGAGAGGTCTAAATATATGTTGTTTAAAAATCACCAATTGTATCTGCATGCCACATAACGAACCAGGAATCTACCACAATATGACACTTACCCACGCAGGTGTTCTAAGTCTCTCATTCCCTATCCTATATATGATTTTAAATCTATAGTCCGATTTCCCCTCGGGGATCATCAGTGTTTCCGACTTGCCTTTGGGGTTTGTCATTGCTATAATAACACATGATACTGTGCCTGGGTGGGACATCATCTTACATGTCTGCGGCATGATGCCCCAGTGCTAGACATCACTAAAAACTGCCACACTGTAGACATCGTAGCACTATGACTGAAAAATTGTTAAAGCTACGTTAAAAATCCCAACATCACACACACACACACACACACACACACACACACACACACACAGTCAGACACATTAAGTAAAAACTACCTTAATTTTAACCATAATTTAGATGATTTGTTTTTCGTCAACAAGGAACTGCAGGATAAACCATCCATATTATTGTGTATCTTCAAAAGTAGTTTTATTCAGGCCCTTTCATGTACTTTTTGAGAAGACAATAACAACTGGCTTGAGATGCCACTTAAACCTTTTCACGCCCCTTCTCTACACCCACCCCCACTCATGTCAACATAGCAACAATGTTTATTGTTATATTAACATTACAGCTCAGTCGTGAGATATAAATACATTCATAACCAAAATTAAGCGAAAGATCAATCAATGAAAGAATAACATTATAATTTAGTGTCTCGTGGTATATTTTCTCTGATTAGATGTAATCTAAAGTGCATTCCAGTGCGATCCATACATTTACCACAAACAATATTTATTTCAAATTTTTTTATGGTGTTTTAAAAACGGGAGAATCTATCGAGTAATTAATCTGAAAACTGAGAGCGCCGATGGCATAGTATGCATTTTAATTTGAATTCTTTTTTAGCGTGAACTACTAAACAGACTTTTTAAATCAAGAAACAAAGGCCTTATTTAAACAAAAACTTTATCTGATTTACCCTAAAGGCACGTACCTGTAAAATGATAAAGTTTTCGAAGGCATAAGAGTACGATTGCGATGCGACATATAATGGAAACGTCTAGCGATAATTACACAAGGTCCCAATTCAAACACCGACATATATATATATATATATATATATATATATATATATATATATATATATATATATATGTATGTATAACATGTAATAACCATGTACAATAGCATGTTCAAGTATTTACATGCACGATTTCTGCTGTTTGACACTTGTATTTCATAAAATCATATATTCTTATTCTAATCAATGTATGAAGAGTGAAGCTATTGATAATGTGAGACTCACTGGATAATGCCAGACTAACTGGATAATGCCAGACACATTGCTATGAAAAATAAAGATAGGGCTTGAAAATGGATTGCGCGATTGTAACGTAGTTTGCTGATTTTTCAGTTCGATTTTTAAGTAATCAATCTCAATCGCGCGTGCTCTGATAGACCCTGTAAATAGTTACAACACTATCAAGGAAAAAAAATATATGTGTCAAATATAAACATACTGAATAAAATCCTGAAGAAACCAATCTGTAAGAGGGGTTGGGGTCTAGAAACGTCTGCAGTTTTAGGTGCCGACGTTTATTAGTCATTTTGATAGGTCCTAATTAAAAAAGGCCGTATCCTTGAAGGAGTAAACAATATTCAATGACTGGTTATCTGATTTTTTTTACCGTCAAGGTGGCTTAGTGAATTTACCGTTACGAGGCAAATAAAAAGGAACAAATTTGGCCTGAGACTACCTTAGGGCCTATTAATTAATATTAGCATAGTAGCCCTCCTGACTTTATCCGAGTGTTTACAAACCCACACCCCCCCCCCACCTCTCCCACCGGATCCAAGATGGCCGACGTCATTGGTTAAATATCACGTATCTCATGTGATAGGGCACATTAAGAAGACCATATTGTTTCAAATATGGGAGTTTGTGAGGTAACTGACAAAGTTAATATTTGCTATGAGCGTCAGCCATCTTGATTTTGGTGTTTGATGTGAATGCTCAGAAATAATTCGAGGTGGGGGTGATTAGTATTTCTTAAGGGTTTTTCATGCCAAAATTTGGGCTTTTATCCACTCAGTAACAGCAATCTTGAAAATAACTATGGTCCACCTTGCAACTTGTAAATTCTGGGATCAGAAAATCAAATATACTTTACACATATTGATTAGACAAGCGTTTATAAGCATGATATAAGTGACGAACTAGTTTTCGTACATAAAAAAAAAGAGATATGTGTTGATATCAATAAACAATTATTCAATGTGAAAAAAACCCGAATTATATTGGATAGGAGTGTACAACATCATTAATCATGACTCTGGTGAAGAACCACACAGGTAATATTTCAAACCCAGTGTATGTTTATAATTTTGTAAAATTAAGGAGCAGTTAATGGAATCTAAAGAGTATATATATATATATATATATATATATATATACTCTACTCTATATATATATTTCTCTCTATATATATATATATATAATAACGTGGCTTTTAAGGCTTTTAAAGTGTTGGCATAAAGCAAAGTGATATACCTGTACTATTGGTATATGAAACTGAGATCTGCCCATGGCGCAATAATACGAATATATCAACATTCTTTCAACTTCAGGCATATAGATCAGTGATGAATTTCCACTCATTGATCAATAATGACGTATGAAAATAACGATACAAAGTATAAATAGTCCACTTTTTCTAAATGAATTTAACATGGTACACAATTTCATCGCAATCCTTTCTTTTTTCCGTTCCTCTTTCCCCTATCATGCAAAAGGGGCAACATACACAGAAATATGGAGTGAGAGAAAAAAACAAAACAATTTGTGCTGGGTGAAAATCTTAAAACTGACTTTGCATCAAGTAACCTTCAACAACCTTCAACAATGTGGTTCGTAGTAACGGTATGTTTACACTTGCCTTCGGATCTATCTACAGTGTTCATAATATCAATGATGCATATGATTAGCCTGTCGAAACTGTAAGTTAAATTTGTCGGTTACGAGGCACACATACTGTAGCGTATTTAATGCTTTATTGTTGTTTCTGTTGTTTCTTCAACCTATTACAATGTTCTATAAAGCGATTATTATTAATTAAATATGAAAATGTCAAAACAGCAACCCCCACCCCTCACTCTGTCTGTCTCCGTCTCTGTCTCTGTCTCTCTCTGGACCATCGTAGCAAGATACGGGCGAAAATCCATCAAAATAGGGGCATTGGAAATTTTAACTTGTGTGATACTACGATGTCTATGGACCTATGAATACTGGTAAAGTTAAGTCAAACCGTCCAAAGGAGAGAGAGAGAGAGAGAGAGAGAGAGAGAGAGAGAGAGAGAGAGAGAATATTTTTAAAATAAAGCGAAAGAAGGGCACTGAATCTGTAATTATCGCGCCATTGTGCATGTGTAAAATGAAAACAAACATCGAAATGAGAAAAAACAAACATATTCGCCACCCTCCCCCCCCCAGCAAAACAAAATAATGATAATAAAAAACAAACAAGATGCCACCAACTTTCTTAAACATTGTCCCACACATGAAATCCATATGTAGGCTATACCAGTCTTCAACCTGACACATTTCTGACAATATTTCACAGATATAAATTCTATAAAATTGATGCTAAGAAATATTGAATATCGTTCTTCAAATTAAGCTTTATATTTCCGGTTAAATTTAGGCTGGACAATTTCCCTTCAACAAATGAAAATGTTGGCAGTTTTCCTTCAGCAACTGAAACTTATCAAAAAGCAGTCAGATTTGCATGTCAGTCTGTTAAGAATATTATGTAAGACTATCCGTAACTATAGATATTATTACATTCATGACAATGATGCGAAATCTTTTTCCACAACTCTTTCCAGATTAGAAATCATGGAAAAATACTGCTACTAATAATAACACTACAAACGTACTGCTACTGCTTACCGTTTAAAAAATATATTATTGAATTGTGAGATATAGAAACATTTACATAGAAAGGAGAAATAAAAACTGACACATACAAATACATTAAAAGAGTCAAATGAAGTTTTATAGATTTGTTAGAAGGAAGCAACCCTGTTTGTCAATGTTTGTGTAAATTATTATTTAAACCGTAATTGTGACATTAACACATTAATGAAATTGAAGTCGTTTAATATCATTAAGATGTGTGGAATAACATAGCTTTGTCAAATTTCTTATTAATATTAAATTTATCTTTCAACAACTTTTCTAACTTAAGCAATCAATCATCTACTGTTCTACATTCAAACAATACATGTACAATTGACTCCTTCTCAAAATCACAAAATCTTTGGTTATAATTGTCTAGCATTCTAGCGTTGTGTATAAATTTATTTGTACACAAAATTTTAAGAAATATTTTAGCTGAAAATCTCTACATTTTCACATCATCAATGCGAGCAATAAGAGAAAAATAATTTTTAATATGTTGTCGGAATGTACATTATCAAACTCCCTATTCCGTTTCTCGTGTAATATCATCAGCATATTGACCTAATTCTTATAATTGTTTATTTGGGTTTTCTTAAATTTATTTTTTGTATAATTTTCCCAAGAACATCGATGCAAAAAATAAATATGTAGGACGAAGTTGGATCTCCTTGTCTACTCCCTTGGTTTATATTAAACAAAGACTGACATCTATCCATTTTGTAGGATACACGAAATAGGTCCGTCGTATACAAAAATGTATCCGTTTTTAGTATTGAATCCACAACAATAAAGTGTTTAAAGGATTTAGTAATCAAATGCATTTTCAAACTTTATGGACAGAATTAGAACAGGTGTGTTTTGCTTTATTCTTTTAAAGAAAACTATATAATTCTAATATTTTCCCCAATAAATCTACCAAAAAAGTATTTTTTGATCGTCGGGTACTAAATCATACAATACGCGTTTTGTTTTATTTTGCTGTGCTTTAAACCATTTTGAAAATTAATTTCAATAATGATATTAGTCTCCAATTCCACAAAAAGCAGTTTTTTAATTTCTTTTTTTTTTTTTTTTTACGCATGTTATTATGCAGTGTTTTTGAGACACTGATAATGACCCCGGTGTATATCCGCCTTTTGATACCTTACATCAGGACCTTTAACATTATGCATATGAACTACCTTTACCAATTCTTGGTAAATAATTTGACCTCTCACACTTTGTGTCATATTATTAGTAACCCTGCATTCATTTGGACCTAATTCATTTTTAAGCTCTTTCTCCTCTAAAGCACTAGTTTTATCACTTATGGTATTTTATTATTTTTGTTATTGTTATTGTTTCAAATATATTTTGTATCTGGATATTAATTGTCAAATTCATTTATCAAATTAGCGAGTAGTTAGCCAGTTTCAATTAGCAGACTTCATCATGTAATCTACTCAAGAGGTTTTATGGTACCATTGATTAGTGTCGTAAAATGAACACTCCTTAATTTCTTAACACAAGGAATTTTCGGAATAGTCTAATATATGTGTTTAGTAATTTGATAGGTGTTTTTGTAGACATAAAAATAAGAAGGGAGCAAAACCATTAAAGTGTGGAATGATAGTTTCGTGATGTGTGATCATTAGATGATTACAGAAAATTAATTGCAGTATTTTACAAACCCTCCATTTAACAACCATTGTTCTCTTGAGATCCTTGGAATAGGGGAAATAATGGACCTCGCACCGGATTCACGTAGGTGTTGGTTGATTCGTTCGGTAGTGAGATTCCTTGCGTGTTTCCTCTAATTATAAGTAGAATAGAATAATCGATCAAATATATTGAACTTCAAATTCCCAGGTTTAATATATTTAACATCAATGTGACCTGTTTCAGTGGTGCATATTTTCTTTACTTTATATCGTTATCGTCTGTGATTTTGAATACATACATTATCCTTTAACAAAGAGTTACTCGTCTTATAAATATGCCCAGCCCTCTCTCATTTCAGTGGTATAATTATGTCTGAGTAATCTGTTCAATCTGATGCCATGAAAACTCTTTTCTTTGTTCATTTAAGATCCCCAAAAATCGAATAACTCTAAATTTTCAACCATAATTTTCACTTTTTTCCTCGAACATTTTGATT
>JAECUM010020977.1:0-17648 GCA_016617855.1 Megalonaias nervosa
CCCTAGGAAACAAGGTAAAAATATGAAATAGGACTTACGGTTTGTGAATATAATCAAAAAATTAATCCTAGAATTCAAAAATATAAATCCTATCACTAAAAGTTCTAATTGAATCCAAGTTCGAATCTCGATGAAGTTCCAATATAGAAGGCGATGACGTCCTCTATAACCAGTTTGTGTTGATGTGTCAACAGTTCCTTGTTGAGTCACCAAGAATATAATTCCGGCGTTTGAATTCCGAATAATTTAGTGAATGTCTTTCTCCAAGAATTTCGTCGAAGAAAAGTATTTTCCAGGGTGAATAAATTATTTTAAATAAAAAAGCTCAATTCAAACGGCAACAACAGGAATACCTTTCGGCCTGAAGGTATGTTTTACGACTGACTCATAAAACACTGAGATTGAGAATTAAACCCAACTAAAACGTCATTTTGACACTCGTGATGGGTCACATGATCACTTACTTTGTCCGAACAGCGCAGTAAAATATATGTCAATTATCACGTAGGCTACACGGGTTCGAACGTACGATAAAATCTTACTATAAGATTTAATTAAATAAAAGTTGTTTACAAAATTGAGTGATCACGCAAGCAAAGTATGACCTTGATTATGACCAATGGTTTTCACTGTGTTTACGAATCTTTGAACCAAGGTCAGCTAAAAATAAAAATGTAGCAATCGAACTGCGTTGTTATCAGGTCAAAACAGAAAACTGAACCTTCCCAAAAAAAAGTCAAATCGAGTGAATAAAGTTATCATTACAATAACGTAATGAAATAAAAATAAAATAAAAGAGAATTTAAAACTAACACACAAGCAATTAAATTACATATACGTAACAATATGACAATAACTTTTTAATTGTTTAATTTCTATGAATTCCAGTTTACACTGTATCAGTACATTAGTGCACATTCATGACATTTAAACATTACATATTTTGTATACAAGTTTGGTATATAGATTGATTTGTGTGTGTGTGATTTAGATTTTTAACGTAGCTTTTAACAATTTTTCAGTCATATCACTACGATGTCTGCAGTGTGACAGTTTATAGTGATGTCTAGCACTGGGGCATCATGCCGCAGACATGTGGCATGATGTCCCACCCAGTCACATTATTCTGACACCAGGCCGACCAGTCCTAACACTAACCTCTTAATGTTGAGCGCCAAGCGAGGCAGCTGTTAGTACCATTTTTGTGAGTCTTTGGTATGACTCGGCCGGGGTTCGAACCCGCGACCTCTCGCATCCGAGGCGGACGCTCTAACTACTAAGGCCACCGGAGCGGTGGTATATAGATTGAAGAAAGTTGTTAATTTCTTGCCGTATAAACATGATGTAATTATAGGCTACTGCATTTGTATGGGAAAATATGAACTAGTTTTTCTCGGATGGATACTGCACGACCTTGCGGAGTGAAATATCAATCCGAGAAAACGAGCTCATATATTTCCAATAAAAATGCAGTAACATTTTTATTAGATACCCATTTTCTTATTCAGAGGTTCATGAATACACAATAACAATATTAATGTACAAATAGCACAGCCCAGCTACCTCTGAACTTAGTTGCACCCTTTGCATCAGTTTAAAAAGAACTGTCGTTTTGGTCTACTTGAAATTGAAATTTGGAGTCATATTGTGAATGTTTTTATGTTTTTATGTTGAATCAACTCAATTCTTCTTTTCTGATTATGATGGACTGGATGGTTGGGTCAATTCAGTGCAGTAAGGAAAATGAATTTCAGCTGGAAATGTAGGCTACTCGAAATTCCAGTACAGTTTCGGTGTGTATCAGGTTTTGTAGGACATGTCGGTCGGGTTTGAAGAACTCAATAAGAAAGTACATTTTGAGCAAAATCAAGATGCATAAATGTAAGTATATTTATTACCATTCTTATTACCAGCAAAAGCAAACATGTTTATGCCCTGTCTCTTGCATCTCGCTGTTCGAGGGACTCCAGCTATGGCCTGTATCATATGGTGTGTCTTCTATCGTTAGCCTAACATTGTATAAATATAGTTACACAGGGAAGATTGAAAAGCAGCTGTTGTATGACACTCCATTTGCCCAGAAGAAATAATACTTTTGGTCATCTTGGAATCTAGTATTTTGACAGACATGTAAAATAGTACGTCTCTGATAGATATGCCCTTGGCCTCAATATGTTTTTCTATGCAATATATTCTTAGACCATATATATTGAACTTGTCGCATGAACTAAGAGAGGTAACTAAAGTGTCAATGGTCTTTAAATCAACCAAAATGGTAAAAAAAGGTTGTTCATGGTACAGAAATGTGATGCCTGTCTTCTCATTGTTACCGTTCAGACTTGATCTCCTTATTTTGCCGAAGAAATAAACCCTTTTAAATTAATTTTAAATAATAAAAAAAACCAAACATATAATAACAAATCCATTCTAATATTGTTATCAATACAACCGTCTAGCATATAAACATTAAAATGATTTTGATTTTTATTTACAATCTTTAATCATGCAAACACGAAAAATTCTGCTTTAAAATTCGACTGATAGAAAGTAAGAGTCTATACAGTTTAGATAGTGTACCAAATCTAAAAAGTCTTGATTTAGGCAATATGTCACCGTGTGAGCTCTTAAGCTTCCCTGTTATTACCAACATTTATTGCCGTCTTGATTTAGGCACTATGTCACCGTGTGAGCTCTTAAGCCTCCCAGTTATTACCAACATTTATTGCCGTCTTGATTTAAGCAATATGTCACCGTGTGAGCTCTTAAGCTTCCCTGTTATTACCAACATTTATTGCCGTCTTGATTTAGGCAATATGTCACCGTGTGAGCTCTTAAGCTTCCCTGTTATTACCAACATTTATTGCTGCCTTGATTTAGGCAATATGTCACCGTGTGAGCTCTTAAGCTTCCCTGTTATTACCAACATTTATTGTCTAAGAAACTATTTAAATTATTTCGTCTTTCATTTGATCAAATGTTTTCTATTGCTTTTAAGTGAGTCCGATAATGTTAGTTTTGGGGAACTTTTCCAGACAATGAATTTAATTTTGCATGAAATGGTCGATAAATCAACAATTAAACAGGCGTTAAAAGTCCCCTGAACTCATGGCATTAAGAAGGTATATTACTGTTACAACAGTGTACTGTCGAATATGTATGAAATAAATCATACCATAACATTTCGGAAGGAACAGGTTTCATCGTCTGGGTGTGGATTTATGCTTTCAAAGCAACACCAAAGCTAACATGTCTGAACATGAAAATATAAGAAAACTTCTCGACAGGCACTTCATTCCTTTTCGAAACAGTAAATCGTATTGTGTCCTACACTTCCGTTTCTTCGAACAGATAAAAATGATTTATTTTTCAACCATCATATGATGTTGTGTTGGTCTTTCATTCGAGAATAAAATGTGCCATTAGTTTGGACGATCACACAAAATTCGCATCACTGGAGAATGTCTCCTTTGATTTTTCTAAATACAGTTTTTATTAGTGGTGTTGCGAAGTGTGATTCATTCTCCGAGTTCTGGAGATGCATGTTCTAGATATCTATATTTTTGGGGGTCTACCTTCTGAAATATTTTAGAAAAACTGAAGCAATAATCTAGTAGTTTTACCATTGGCTTTTCTTGTTGAATAAAAGTTGTGTATTCTTTAAAATAGTGTTGCGGTCATTTCGATGCAATATTGATGTATCAGTAGACTTGACTAATCAGAAATTACGATGAAGTTATGTGAAACGCTCGAAAGCTGTCAGTAAATAAATTAATTTATTTTCTTGCTTATAAGGGCCACTTCTTCCTAGCAACATTTCTGCCCGAGAAAAATATCAATGCAAACATTTTCCAAGGAATGGAAATACAGGTTTGTAATTCATACTAGAGGCAACCATTGATCATGATCGACATCTCACTCACCTGCTACAAATGTCTCTAAAGGTGAATATCAGTCATAATGTTTGTTCATCCATTCATTCGTCTGTTCGTCCTGTTCGCATCATTTTTGTGTTGCTTTTTCTATTACTTGTTTCCATCGTAGATGGTTTGCTTTGGGATCATTATAAAAACATTGCATCTGGGGAAGGAATATTCTTTTAAATTGATGGCCAAGGAGACAGACAAGGAGATAGCCAAGGAGATAGACAAGGTCGCAGGGAACAATTTAAATTTTAGATGGATGCTCAGTGGTTAAAGCGTTGGGAACTGCCGTACTACTTAATTTGGCTGATGGAGCAGAAACTTTAACTTATGGTTTATTAGATTTGTTTGTTAATAAACTAAACAAACTCTTTCGTCCATTTGAATGTAGTAATGATAAATTTAATGACGTGGACAAGTTCACTGAGTCACATATAAAACTTTCAGACAAGCAAACTAATGAACATGAATATTCGCAATGTCCACAACAAACTTGAGAGACACAGTATCGAAAATACTATTCTGATCATTTAAACAGTTATTTAGGAGAAATATAAGTAACTATTCGCAACTAGAATGGTTTAGACTATGACCAGTGTTTTCAGGGTGTATAACAATAGCATAATAAAGCATATTGATGACAAGGGTTATCTATCATATACATACCATTTTACAAATAAGTCAAAATACTAATGTCGAGAAAAAATGGAACTGAGGATTTTGATTGAAAACAAAAAACCTCAGAGCCAATAAGCCGAGACGACTAAGAATTCTTATTTCTGCTTACTGTCACATAGTAGCTGCTTTACAAATTTCACCGTTTAATTTTTTTTTTGTACAACGCTTTGTATGTAGGCTAGCCATAGAAGCCATACAGGTCATGTGCTTAGCTGGAGTCCCTACAACAGAGCATGCAAGTGACAGGACATAATCAGGCGTCTTCTTTAGCTGGTAATAAGAATGTCTATAAATATACTTACATTTTTGCATCTTGAATTTCCTAAGAATGTACTTTCTTAGCACTTCAAATCCGAATTACTTAAGCTATGTCATGGATTCTAAAGTTTGATTACACACTGTGAAAAGATCCACTCTCATATGCAAATATAACTTTCTTTTCTTTATGTACATATATGTTTCGTAATGTAATATTATTTGTGTGTATCTTCTTGTTGCCTCATTTATTTTTTCATGATTGTAGATTGTATAAATCAATTTCTAAACAATAAATTATATAGCTATTTGTGATTGTATATGGTATTTTAAGTTAATTATTACTCGTACGTAACATGTTTACTTAGGTTTGAGTTCTAGATGCAGCCTTGATTCTGACCTTAGAAGAATCTAGAAACGACTTTTGTTTACAGTTTGTTGGAGATTTCCATTAAGAGGACAGAGTACTTTTAGAAAATGGTTATTGCGACACATGTCATATGGAGATCTATCTATATTATTTACAACTTAGATCATCTGGAAATGAATTTTTGACCCTCATTCTGGACCTCTTATTGTGTCTTAGGTTTTAGATTAGGGTCGTTTTTACATCAGACTTATTTATTCCTATCTTTATCTTCAGTTGTGTTCAGATATGATTTGAGAGGATTTATTTATTTAAAAATTATTCATTGGAATTACAAAGTACTCATTTAAACATTTGGACTAAATTACTACTTTTGGAATTATAGTTAATTCAATCAAGGGTTTTCATTCGTAACGTCACCTGTGTTAGAAGTTTTAGGACTATTTGGGATTTAATTCACGATACTGTAAGTTCTTTTTAAATTGTCACTTTGTATTGTAGGGAAATAAATTATTTGCTGAAGTTTACAAAACTTGTTGGTTTTCGCTCTTTTCTGTTACTTAGTTTAAGATCATATAATCTCAACAATTCCTTCTTACTTTGTTTTGGTAAAGTTTAAACTCTTCTGTAAATAAAGCAATAAAGAATATTCCTTCATTCATTCATACATACAAACCTACATACATACATACATACATATATACATACATACATACATATATACATACATACACGGAAGTTTGATGGTTGAAGTATCGATGGCGAATAGATATACATGTAGACTGATAAGCAGTAGCAGCAGCAGTAGTAGTAGTAGGGTTATTTGATTTAAAATATGTAAACTTCCAAATTAATGTTACAATATCTGTTACACATAACATCATCATTGTAAACAATTTAGTCTAATCATTATTGATAAGTAAAAATATTAGGAACAAGGCCCGAATAATGTTTTATATCTTACCATCTAACGTACCTACCAGCAGATGAAACCATGCAACCATATGTAGATACTGCTGAGGGGCTCTTTTAATAGCCCAGAGAACAGCACTATATCTTAACAAAAGTCCATCGGAAGAACTGACGTTCTACTGGGTGGAAAGAATTTCCAGAAATTGAAGATAATACCATCGCTTACATTTCACTGCCGAGTGGTGCTGAAATCATATATGATATTCTTCAGCGAAAACAAGATTTTCGAACTATCTGCTGCTGTGGACATATTGGATTTCAGATTGGCAACATTTTTATTTAGGACCATTTAGACCATAGGATGAATGTGTGTGTGTGTGTGTGTGTGTGTGTGAAGTTTAATGGCAATCCTCCAAGTAGTTACGGAGTAGTAGCGAAAACAAAGTCGTGCGGACGGACGGACAATGGACGCCAGACCATCTCATAAGCTAATCTGGTCTATTACAAGGAGAGTCAAATACCTTTGACTTCAATTGTTCTACAATCCTAAAATGCTTGTTTGCGCACAATGGGTTTGTTTTAACAGTGAATACAATCAGCATGATATTAATCACTTGGCTGGCAATAGCTGCAAATTTGGCCGATTTAGTTTGGTGGTAATGATAACATCTTTGGCATTCCAGTCTACGCCTGGTTGGAGTAAGCTGACTCTGGGTCACATATGTACAATATCTTTACTTGAAACGTTAATTGTTACGATCCTCTTACAATAGCATCTTAACACATATACACACATTCCTTCATGACGTGTTTTTAGTATTCGTGCTTTTTAGAGGTTCTGCCTAATGGTATGCAATATGTAATTTTATAAAATGAAATAAATAATTTCTTGTCGATTAATGCTCAGACAGATGTATTTATAACCTGGTTTCTTTTTCTGTAGTGATATATCTTGACCATGACTCCGTAAATGTATTGGCATACCCATTTGTCACTGCTTTTCTTGAAACCTAAACCCCATCTGTATCACTTGAGCAGCACCGAGCATATTTGTTATTATGTTGTGTGTACTGATCGTAACTTTAAATAAATAAATAGCATATGTAGTAGAAGGCTTTTACTTAGAATTCTTTCTTTATTCCTCTAGCGAGTAACAAATTCAAGTGAACTATTATATTAAAACAGACTAAATTCTCATCATGGTTGCAATGCCACTAACTGACGTTAAGTGGACTTGGTAACAAATGCTTCCCGTATGGACTGACAGATTCAGTATATGGTTCGTGTAGAAATTTACAGGAAGAAAACATCGACGCTACTACAGCTACTGATACTGTATTCAGTTGCCATTGCCAACATAGCCGTTGTCACCAGCCGTAGCTGCACAAATATATCTCGTATGTTGGTATGAATAAAATGGAATTGAATCCTGATCATTTTACCTTCGCTTCTTGGAGAGAGGAGACTGCTTCTAACAAAATGGTAATCGCCATATTTTATTTGTTGACTTTGTTGTATATTCTCTCCTATACTAGGAGCACCGCTGACCTAGCGTGAGAAAGAAGTCGTTCCAATTGCACAATGCTGGTCAATAACTTGACTTGTCAATGACGTACGAACACATGTATGCGGGGAGCTATACGTAGATATATATTGCACAGAATGGCTGCGTGGCAGAATATTCAAGCTAAACATTAGCTGGGTTCTTAGGGACATTGTTATAATAATAATAATAATAATAATAAGGACTTTGTATAGTGCCTAATCTTTAGAAGCTCTAAGCGCTTTACAACATTTGACAACACTTAAAAAACATATAATGTTATGATTGCAAAAATAAAAACAAACACCACGAAATTAGAAAACAGAAAACATGCTGTAAATATTTAAGGTAAGGATACATTATTAGATCTTTAATTCTGTTCTTGCAGTTGAAACAGGTGGGTTTTAAGAGCGCTCTTGAATGAGATCACTGTGTCTCTGTGTCTAAGTTCAGTGGGCAATTCGTTCCACATTGCTGGGCCCTGGTATGCAAAAGAACGTTGCCCATATGATTTCATTTTCATAGTGGGAATAATGAGAATACGAGTGTCAGAAGAGGAGCGTAAGTATCTTGCTGGTGTGTACACATGGGTGAGGTCAGATAAGTATGTTGGACTGGAGCCCGTCAGTGAAACGTAGCACAGAGAACAAATTTTGTGTTGAATTCTGGATCGAATGGATAGCCAGTGTATGGTACAGAGCAGGGGGGAGGCGTGCTCTGATCGTGGTACTCTAAGGATGATCCGAGAAGCTGTGTTTTGAACTTTTTGAAGTTTCTGGAGTAGATATTGAGACGAACCAGACAGAATTAAGTTACAATAGTCCAGTCTTGAAAGTACTAAGGAACACACAAGTGTTTAATGGCATCAACTGAAAGATACTTGCGAATGGAGCTGATGCGTCTCGGCTCCAGATATGCGGCCTTGCATATGTTCATGACATGTTGGTGTAATGAGAGAGTACTGTCGAGAGTAACACCTAGGTTTCGTAATGACTGTGTGACTTTAATGTTGGTGTTG
Source organism: Megalonaias nervosa (assembly GCA_016617855.1). NCBI lineage: Eukaryota > Metazoa > Mollusca > Bivalvia > Unionida > Unionidae > Megalonaias > Megalonaias nervosa. Next base: position 8,694 of record JAECUM010020977.1, read on the forward strand.
CTGATATTATTGTCTGAGGTAAAGGATGTGAATGAGAAAGTCTTTATGTTGTAATCAGAATGGCTTCAGTTTTATCATCCTGCAGCTTGTTACATGTCATTCATGATTTCACATCGGAAATGCACCTCCCTACACCTTAGATGGTAGCTTCAACTTCAGTCGGGTGGCAAGATTTGTATATTTGGGTGTCATCAGCATACAATTGGTGAGACACTGGATGATGATCTATGACACTTGAGAGTGGCTGAGTGTATAGAATGAAGAGAACAGGTCCAAGAACAGACCCCTGTGGAACACCACAACATAGATCACCTGGGCTGGAGTGTTTTCCATTTGTGTCCTGTTGAACAAGTAGGACTTGAATCATAGTAAGGCTGTATCGTGAATGCCAAATACATGCTGGAGACGGTGAAGTAATATATCATGGTCTATTGTGTCAATGCTGAAGACAAGTCAAGGAGAGTGAGGACTGTAATCTTTCCGCTATCCAAAGCAGAGAGAAGGTCATTAACTACTTTCAGAAGAGTAGTTTCAGTACTGTGGCAAGGGCGATATGCAGACTGTACATTGCTAAAAAGACTGAATTCAGATGAGATACAAGTTGGGATAGAACAATTTTTTCTAAGATTTTTGACATGAATTGGAGATTCGAAACTGGGTGGTAGTTCGTTAAATCGTTATGGTCGAGTGTTGGTTTCTTTCAGCAGAGGCTTTACAATGGCAGTTTTGAAAAATGATGGGAATTCCCCAGATGAGAGAGAGGTATTAATAACATCAGTTAGTGAAGGCAATATTGGATCTAAGCACTCAAGCAGCAGTGATGTCGGAATCGGATCAAGTTAACATGACTTTGGTGCACTCTTCATCACGATTGTACGTACTAAATCCATAGAGACAGGTTCAAATGCTGCTAACGGTTGCCGCTAAAATTCCTTATCGCAACTGTATGGCAATGACGAGTCAATTGAAATTGTGTTGTCAAGTTTATCTCTGATGGTTTGTACTTTGTCAAGGAAGAAATTTGCAAACAGGTCCGGAAGGTCAAAAATTGTGTTGTCAAGTTTACCTCTGATGGTTTGTACTTTGTCAAGGAAGAAATTTGCAAACAGGTCCGGAAGGTCGACTAGAGAGGAGGTAGTTGGGAGTGGTGTACATTTGTTCCTTGACATTCACTTGTTAGTAATCTCGAATAGCTCTTTGCAGTTGGAACTTTCCGTGATCTCAGTACTGTAGTGGGCTGATTTCGCTGCATGGACTATGTTTGTGACATTCTTCTTAGCGGCTTTATAGATTTGCTTATGAATAGTGAGTTTGGTGGACAGCCAAAGCCTCTCAGCTTTAAGGCGGTCTCTTTTAACAGTGCGAAGCTGGCCCCTAACACTGCTATACCACGGAGAACACTTTTGAATTGATACTCTGCACTTGGTTGCTGGGGCAGTGACGTCAGCTCTAATGATTATTAGATAGTGACTCTAATGATTATTAAGTAGTGACGTCAGCTCTACCTGATTGTGACTCTCCTTGGATTAGAAAGCTTGAATAAGCTGCACTGTTTGATCTGCAATGCTCTCTATGTGAATGGTATACACCATAACAGGTCTGTTGGGACCGTATATAGGGGACTAAGGGCGTCTAACCGGACGCACCGTAATTTAATTCATATTTCTTCATCAACTTGGATCAGCTGAGCGTTTTGAGAATCGAAGTGTTCTACTCTACGGTCTTTAAGTCATAGAAAAGAGCAAAAACACCAAGTTTTGCAAAATTGAAACTAAAATTTATTTCCCAAGGAATATAACGTACTGTGAATTAATCCCAAAAAGTCCTAAAGGTTTTATCAAGTCCAAATGTATAAAATTTCAGTGGTATTCCAAATATATTTTAATATTGAATATGTTGATGTGCCTGTAGTCTCAATGATACTAATGTGCCAGTAGTCTATTTTGTGGCGACGTGCTAAGAATCTTTTAATGATATATCACAATAATATAGTCCAAAATTATTGTTTCCTAAATTCATTAATTATATCTGTCCAAATTAATGTTCCTGTCCAAGAATAATAGTGATGAACACTTTGCATTTCCAGTTAGTAAAAATTTGAATAAATAATTCCACCCACATGAAATACTGAAACACAGCAGTAAGGCTGATTATATCATGATGTTATTGCACGAATGAGCAATTTCTCAAGTAAACAACATTATATAGAAAGCTAAGACACAAAAAAGAATCAGGATGAGGGTCAAAAGTTCATTTCTAGGACATTCTAAGTTGTGAAGAAAATGATCCCTTTTACTAAAATTAATATAGAAAATGGTAAACCTCATGCAGACCATGTTTTTCCATGGTGTGTGTATGTGCGTGTGCGTGAATTCTGATGTCCTAGACTAAGATTATAAGATAAACATGTTTACATTAATAATTATCTGAATATTTAGTCCAGAATCACAGAGAAAATGTTAGCTATGTTTTATGTTGTTTACAAAATCGATGTACCTACTCAGTACACAGTAAACTTGATTTTGGACTAAGATCAAATACAAATTACAAATATGCATAACATATAATCATTAAGAAAACCCAACAATACAATAAAGCTTTCTTTTCAAATTAGTCAAATATACATATGATTAAAATTACGTTTGATGAAGTTTATGAATGACACAAAATATACATGAAGCAATATAATACTTCTTTACTTGTGAGAGTACATCTGCTATTAGATTATCTTTCTCCTTGATGTGCCTAATGCCATTATTGTATTCCTGAAACATCAAACTCCGCCTTAATAATCTCTGATTTTTGTTTTCCATCTCGCTAATGAAAATGAGTAAGTTGTAATCACTAAATACAATAATCAGAGAAGGAGCTGAGTTAATATACCCTTCAAAGTGTTGCAAAGACAATATCAAATCTGATAATTCCTTCTCAGTTGTGGAATAATTTCTCTGGTGCTTATTTCATTTTGTTAGAAAAAGAGCACCCGAATGATTTACACCATTTTTGCCTTCTTGGGTCAATACTACGCCAACCCCAACATCACTTGCATCAACAGACATTCTAATAATTTATTACAATTTTGAGCTGAATGTACTGATGCTCTCTTAAGTATGGCCTTTAATGTATCAAAAGCCTCCTGACATTTTTCAGACCAATGTAACTTGACTTTCTTACTCGACAAATTGGTCATGGGTTCAGCAATTATAGAAAAATTGGAACAAATTTTCCGATTGTATCGAGCAATACCCAAAAATCGCATCAACTACCTTTTACTAATAGGCACAGGGAATTCAGAGATAGCCCTGATCCTAATGTCCTTAGGTTTAAGTTGATCGTGTCACACAATATGTCCTAAAATGTAACACAAGCACGGCAAAACTCACTTTCACTTACATTAATTGTTAAATTTGCATTAGTGAGTCTATCAAAGAATTTTTGAATGGTCTTTAATTGAGTTTTCCAGGTGTCGTTGTACATGATGACATCATCAATGTAAGCGTCACAGTTATCTAGACTGGATGTAATCATGTTCATTAAACATTGGAAAGTACAAAGGCGAACCGAAACGGCATAGCTTTATATTGATAAAGTCCATATGTAGTCATGAATATCGAAATTTACTTTGGCCTTTCCGTCATTGTATTTTGTCAGAATCCTTTCAAAAGGTCAAATATTTTGCATTTCAAATTTTGTCAGAGCACTCATCAATTCTACGAAAATAAAAACGGATTTTGTTTTAGTCACACTACTCATTTTTCTATAGTCTGTGCACATGCGGAAAGTAATATCTAGATTCGGCACAAGGATACATGTGAACTCCAGTCACGTTTACTTGGATCTATGAAATTATTATCTAGCAAATGCTGACCTTTCTTCAGAATTAGGATAAAAACACAAACACCGATAATTCTGTGCAACTAGTTTCGCATTTAATACATGCTTCTTCAGGCACAAAATGTTTTGAAAGAAACGGATGACGTCTTTATATTTTAAAATAAGAATTACGTCATTACGTAACGTCATAAATGATATACATAATCATCATAACAATTATATATATGACAGGATCTAAAAGATACATGAGTCTCTAATGAAACCTGAATCAGTAAAATAATATAATAATATAATATAATAAAATAGAGACAAACAGTCATACATATAATTATATTGTTATAAAGGATATACAAAAAATAAAAATAAAAAAAATAAAAAATAAAATTAAAAAAGATTATACAATTTTATATAGTGCATTGGTATTAAGGCCATTAGGATACAAAATATCTAATTTATGAATCCAATAAGTTTCTTTTATGAATCTATTCATGTCTCCATGCACAATATCTATTGGCATGAAAGAAAAATCGAGTAGAGGGTGATTATTGGTATTAAAATGTCTTGAAATATTAGAGGAAAACTGAGGATCTCTGTAATTTTTTATATGAAAGCGATGATTATTCATTCTCTTAGAAACTTGTTGAAGTGTTTGTCCAATATATTGCATATTACATTTTTTTACAGGTTATCAAATCAATCACATCAGTTGATACGCAGTTAGCGTTATAACGTAGAGAAAATACCTCCTTTGTATTAGCGCTACTGAAAGAAGTACTTTCTCTTATGTTTGCACATTGAGACCACCGGTGTCTATTACATTTAGATGACGAGAATTGTCTTTTTTATTTGCTGTCTGTTTAGTTCTAATTAGAAAATCTTGCAAATTCTTGGGTCTTCTATAAGCAGAATTGGTTTATTGTTGTAAAGTGATTTTACGCTGTTTTTATTTGATAAATTTAGGAGACTCCAATATTTATTAATTATAAGGCCTATATTAGGTAATGAAGGATTATATTGTATTGTGAAAGGAATTATATTTTTCTCTTTTGTACAATTTACTGCGTTTAAAGCCTCATGCTGAGTAAGATTACGGGCTTTGTTCAGCGCAGAATCAATGATATGCTTAGGATAATTTCTGTTTTGGAAATATGTTTTTAAATCATTCAACGAATTTTGTAATTGACAATCATCTGAAATAATGCGTCGGTATCTTTTGGCCTGGCAATATGGTATACCGTTTTTACATGACATTGGATGAAATGAAGAATATTCCATATACTGGTGGATATTAGTTTCCTTGACATGAATATTTGTAGAGATAGTGTTATCATTATTTTTAATTATATTTACATCTAAAAGTGAAACATGCGTCCTAGATGCAGTATAAGTAAATTTTATCGTCGGATGAAAATGATTTAGGCGATCAATGAATTTTTCCAGTTCTTTAGTTGAATGGTTCCAGATCATAAATATGTCATCTAAAATGACCTTTCTTCAAACATTCCTGTTTGAAAGAATTCGACTTGTATGAATGTTGTTTCACGGGTGTAGAATCTAAAATTTTAAAATCATGGTAGATTTTTATTTCGTACTGGAACATCTGGAAACAAGTTCTCATATTCAAGTAATAGCTGTTTTAGTTCAGTCTTGAATTGTGGATGCCTATGTGAAAGTTTCTGGTACAGATTATTCATAATTTCTGAATTCCAAAGATTGGTTACTCCAAAGTCTCTACAGTCCGATTTCATTCCATTATTTAAATCCTCAATGTGTGGGATAGGTGCAAATAAATCGACTAAATGATTAATAGAACTATCTCTATCGACATACTCCTTTAACACATTCATGGGGCACGTGTTTTTTCACCTCCCAGGAGTGTAAAGATATAATTTAAGTCACTTACTTTCTTTTCAACTGTATAAGGTCAATATTATTTAGCTTGAAGAGGATTTTTAGGCATGGGCAAGAGAGCCAGATCTGTATTACCAGGCTGAAAACTCATTTGCTTTGTATTTTTGTCATACCTTAATTTCATTTTTTACTGAGTAGAGCGAAAATTAGTTCTTGCTACTTCACATGCATTTGACAATTTATATTTGAAATCTGACACATAGTCAGAAGTTATTAATTTTTAATCATCAATTGAAAGAAGATTTTTAAAAACTTGAATTGTCCGCAGACATTATGTCCAAAAACTACTTCAAAAAAACTAAATCCTTATGATTCTTAAAAAATTCCATAAGAGAAAACAACAGTAAATGAACTCCTTCATTCCAATCTTTTCCGGTACCAAAGTCATATCCCTTTTGGCTATTGAAAACACCTTGGAATAATTCTTTATTCTTAACCTAATTTGACCCTTGTTTATTGTCGTCTAAATTATACTATTTTCTGTTATACTTAGCGTTGTACAAAATTAACATGAGTCACTAAGACTCAACTGATTGGGTTAATTTTAGGAAATTCATGTACACTAAATTCAAAATAGAATGAATTAATAAAGAAAATTTTCATCTTTAATTGACTGGACTATTTGCACATGTGGCCTACACATTTTCAGTAGGAATTGCCCATTAGTATAACTGGGCAAGATTTGATATTTAATACGCCTGGCATTTCATCCTCGGGGTTCCGTGGGCGCTGGTGCCTCCCTGAGTCCTTTTCCTCTCTTCCCTGGCCAGGACAATTTAAAAGGAGTGTGTGGGCCGATTCCAACACGTCTTAATATCAGCTGTATCCAATCACGCTCGACGTCTCATACTGCTGCGATGGATGTTAAATTATAACGAGTGTGTGCTGGATCTACTCCCACTCATTACAGCCCACAAACAACTCGATTGGGACTTCATTATCCATCGACTTGTACGCTAAAATTAAAAAGCACACTCGTGTGCATAAACGAGTGAGAGTGGCACATTTTCCTCTCACACGATCAATTAAGAAGGTCGTCTATGTGGGTATAGACAAGTCGCAAGTGCCTATTCGGCGCAAGCGACTATAATCCAAATTCAGTCAGCCAGTCAGTCTGGCCGTCCATCGTTGACTCGTCAACCAGTAAATTGCTTTCCAAGTTAGCTAAGCTGAACGAAGCCCACGTGCATTTGCATCGTGTCAGGCAGAACCTGATGCAAAAGCCAGGAGAAATAGAAAATGTTAGGATGATAAAATTGGCACAAGACCTAATAGAAAAGCTCTTTCACGAAGAAGTGAAGCAAGAAGAGGAAACGTGGACTGGGAGATATAGGCAGCAGAAGCAGCAGCAGCAACACAACTACAGAATGAAAAAAAGGATTTGTAAATTGTCGAGTGAACACCAAGGAGTTTTCCTTCTCCTTCCGCAGAAATAGACCTTATTCCTTACGAAAGTCTGCACCGAGACCGGGTCGTCATCCCAGACGTTAAGAGATTGCCAAAAATCCGAAAAAAAACCCCAAAACCGTCCTTTTCATGGCTACTCACATATCACGAAAAGAGACTAATCAATTTGCCTACAAAATGGTATAATTGTGTGTGTATGTGTGTGTGTCTTTTAAGCTTTGTAAATTTTAACAAAAATAATTTATTTCCCTAGAAAACACGGTGAAAAGGTAAATAGATGAAACAAGACTTACGATTTACGAAGATGATCCAAAAATTTGTTCTAAAGTTGTGAAAACACATAAGTCCTGTGAATAAACAGTTCTAATTTGATATAGTTTGAATCTCAGTTCCGTTCCAAGATGGCGGATGATGACGTCAGACGAAGGCTAACACAAAATGTCCAGAATTTTCACTGTGAATCACAATTTGTATTGTTCTGCTCCAATTTAGAAATAATTTCAACAAATGTCTTTGTCCAAAGCCAGTAGGGTTGTTCTCCAGGGAAAATAATTATTTAGAAAGTAGATAAAGTACAGCTACCACCACTAACAATACACTTGTTGTTCTACATACGTACGAACGAACAACTCTTTCCAGCACTGGAATACCTTTTCCTTAAGGTATTAGAAACTCTACAAGATGTTACGATGTGACTCTCAACTATGACTGACTACGACTCAATATTTCTTACAGGTAACTGAGCATTTAAAACAAGCCAATACATCATTTCATGTACACATGCAAGAAGAACACGTGTGATTTCGAAATCACACCTGGGCATTACAAAAGCGTAAACAAGTATAATTAGTAATGACGTAGTCACAGCCAATCATTTACACAGCTTTTCCCGACTGTTTACTTGCAACGACAAACTATCATACAAAAATCGTGCTTACACGAGTCACATTTACGTTTCAAATAAATACGATGTTTCTAACAAACTATTAGACCCATGCAAACATAATCATCATAATAATAATAACTACATTTAATGATGTAAAAATAAAATAAAAATGAAACAAAGAATTAGAAGAATTTAAATTTTAACACATGTAATTTAACTACAGGGTCGTAACACTTTGTCTTTGTCTTGTTTTCCCATAAAAAAACCCTTTCCCTACATTAGTGTGTGTTTGTATGTGAGGGTTTAGTGGTGTGACTATAAATACTTATTAACTTTGCTTGTGTGATAGTTTATGTATAGGGTGTTGGATGGTATTGGAATGTTGGGTGGTATTGTTGGTGTGACGGATATTATTTTTATGGCGTGATGAATAGTATGTTTTGTTTGCTTTCATCTCCTCGTACACTCTAAACTGACACAGGACTTTTTTGGATAGTGTGTAGGGGTGATGGGTGGTATAGATGGTGTAATGAAAAATATTGTTATGGGGTGTTGGATGGTATATAAGGTGTGTGAGAGTATGTTTGTGAGATTTCATCTCCTCCTCTTACACCCTAAGCTAACACCGGACGCTTGTGGTAGTGTGTATAAGGGGTGTTGAATGGTATAGTTGGTGTGGTTGGTGTTGTTTTGTGGTGTGATGAATAATATGTTTGTGAGATTTCATCTCCTTATCTAACATTCTAAGCTAACACAGGGCGTTTTTGGATAGTCTGTGTAAGGGGTGTTGAATGGTATTGGAATGTTGGAGGGTATAGATGGTGTAATGGAAAATATTTTTATGTTGTGATGGATAGTATGTTTTGTGAGAATTCATCTCCTTCTCTTACATTCTATGCTAATAGAAGGTGTTATAT
>JAECUM010020978.1:0-54914 GCA_016617855.1 Megalonaias nervosa
TAGTTACTAGATTTCTCTCTCTTACCTAAAGACACAATTCCACAATTCACCATGTTTCTATTTATTAATAATAATTAAACTTTTAAAATTGCATATTTATAAGGATTCAGAGTTATCACCCTTTGTAACCTTTAGCATTTTTTAAATCGAACTGCTTAAGAATTTCTTCTTGATGTCCAATAACATATCTGCAATGTGAAATGGGACTTGAAATTTTTAATGTGTAAAACATCCATCATATAATATCAAGAAGCAAAAGAAAAAAACATATTTAAAAAATCGTTTTAAAACGCAATATATATTGGTGTGTACGTGCGTGTGTGCTGAATTCCAGAACAAAATTTATCATGCATCTTAAAAAGGAAGAGAAAAAAAAAGAAAAGAAAAATGGACAAATAAGTAAAAAAGAAATAAAAACAATCACAAAAAAGCCGCTCCTCATTTTTTGACATGGACAGATATAGATAAATGAATAAATGAACAACAGAAGAGAGTATTCAATTACTTTGCAGCAAATCTGGATATCCACCTTATGGTGTCTTGATTTTTTTCAAGAGACTTGGATTGTCATGGGGTATCAAACGCAGTATCTTCCAAACTGACAACTCAGAAGACCACGTGTTTAGCATGAGCCATCGTCATGGGCCGAACATACGCCAGAATAATGAGACCCTAAAATGGAAAAGAGCATTGGAGAGCTTTGGAAAATCGGACAGAGCTAAACAAGGAAGAGAAGGAGAACTCCTGTTACAGCAGTGATGTATATCTAAAGAGACATGTAATGCAAAAACTTGAAGACGTCTTTGCACCTGGCTATATGTTGACAATACACCCTCGAGTCCTTTGCGGAGCTCTTTTTGACGAGGACCAGAATTCCAAGGTGGAAATTTTATTAATTTGTATCATTCAGAGCATTTCGATGCCATTACTACCACAATCTCAGGATTTCTAGGACACGAATTTTATTTGAGAAATGTGACTAAGGATGTGCCAATCAAGAGCAACATATTGATTGTGAAGAAAGATGTCGGGACTTTGTAGCGTCCGAATCAAGTAGTACAATGTAAGAGATCTACCCAGATATTTGTTGTTTGGATAAAAACCATGCATTCCTGAAAGAAAATGTGGTGATATGATTACCTATATTATTGCATATTGGTATCATTTGTATAAATGTGAAACACGTCCCAGTATGCTGTCTATCAAATACGGTTAAACTCTGCCTAATGGTTATTAAGGAGACCATTATTGGTATTTTTTTTTCTTTCTATAATGGTAGCCATATTTTACGGTGGATCGGCATCATCTGAAAAAAACTTGAAAGACCTTCATGCCAGAATGATCTCTGTCGTATTCCAATGAGGCTTATTTGATGGCAGATCAGCAACATCTGAATAAATCCGAAGGACCATCATGTCAGGATGCTGTCCAATTTGGTGGAATTTTGCTGAGCTGTTCTTAAAGAGTAATGTATTGTTTTCCTATTTTTAATGTAAGAGCAGCCAAATTTAAGAGATTTCATCATTTAACAAATTTGAAGAAAACAAAAGCTTCATGCCAGTAAGCTTTTTGTGACTTTTTGGTCACATTCTGTTGAGCGATTTTTGATAATCCGTTTAACTATTTTTCTTTTTTCAGTAATGACAGGCATACATATCTGATGGTGGATTAGAATGATTTGAACAAGTTTTCGAGACCGTCATGTCAGAATGCTTTCCTTCAAATTAAGTCTAACTTTGTTCAATGGATCTTGAGAAAAAAGTTTAAAGATCTTCTATTTTAAGTAAAGGCAGCCATATCTGATGGTGGATTGACATCATTTGAACAAATTTAAAAGAGCTTTATGCCAGAATGCCTTCGGTCAAAATTGGTCTAATTATGTTGAGAAGCCATTTAGATTTCACTCTGCAGTTATTACATACTTTTAAAAGGGGAACAGGAACAAGGTAAAGTTATTTCCAGTTCCAACAAGCACTGTGGAGAAAATATTGGCATACCTCTATGTTACTTTCATGTAATGTGACTGAAATTCTTTTACATGTTGTAATTATGGAAAAGCAGATAGCTCATCAACATTTCTAGTCCATTGTTGCTCAAACACGAGTCAGTGGCGTAGCTTGGGGAGGGCGGGGGGGGGGGAGGGACACTTGTCCCCGGGCGCCATGTGCCAGGGGCGCCAAAATGAGGAAAATACAACTATTCGTTATCTGCTTTACCTCTCCAATATCCTCTTGGGCTATAATAAATCTATTCCATTATGATAGTTACCTATTATATTAATTACCTCCCCCTAACACTAGTTTACCCTTCATCGCAGATTTTACCAAAAATCTAGCGAGTTTTTCTCTGAGAGATTTATTCTTTATAGAATTTAACGCGTGAATTAACTTCACATCTACAATATGTCGTTGCTGTAAATCATTGTTTTTATACGCAACATCATGAACATAACACGCTTGATCAATTGCTTTTATTGGATACTCTCCAGGTCTTGGTTGGTCTCGTTCATCAAGCCGGATATCAAGTCGGGTTCCAGGACCACAATAATTATATCCTAGAAGATGTTTTTCCCCTGGGTATTTAGCCCATGGAGTTCCTGGTAATTTTCCTTACGAAGTAGCAATATCACCACCTGTCTTCAGTCGAGACGAAATAAATTTGTATTTTTTGTACCATATTTTTCACACTTACCTGTCAGTGCACGCTTTTTATTTTTTGTTATTGTTGTTGTTAATTCACTGGTGGGGGTAGATGCTCTACATTGAACGCAATATAAATTCATATTATTTATTATAATGGTTATAATTGATTTCTCAGCGACGCGAGCGCGGGAGCCAGTCAAGCATCATCCAGCATTACCAAATTCTATCAGAATGATAATAATTGGTCCGGCTGGAAGTGGTAAGACACAATTATTACTTAATCTGATAATGAGATGGCTCAAGTAGTATAAGTTATATTTAGTAGCGCCATCTGTAGATGATCAAAGATGTTATGAAGTACTTAAAGATTTTAATGAAAATGCAAAATTGCTGGAGGATGACGCTGATGATATTATTAATTTTGTTACTATGGATGATCTGGATGGACGTATTAATAATCTCGTAGTACATGATGATGTCATGCTGTACAAACAATCAAATCCAGCTCGGATATTTTCCCGAGGCAGACACAATAATACAGATGTTATTTATGTTGCTCAGCGTTATACACAAATACCTAAAGTGATCAGAGACAATTGTAATGTTTTAGTTGATACACACACGCTGCGAAACATTCATCAAACTTGGTGTTCAGGGGATATGGACATGATAAAATTTAAAAATTTCTTTTCAAAAGCACAAGCTAACACGCACGGATTCATTACAATAAATTTACATGATCCTAGGTCGAGGTATCGCATAGGGCTTGATAAAATTTTTGGTCCTTGATTTTATCAATTATAGCAGCAGAGAGGGTGAACTACAAAAATACGTGCACGAGTACATACACGAACACTCACAAAATTTTAAAAACATAAATATCAGGGATGAAGTAACAAAATTGAGCTAACCCCGTAGAGAGAATCTGGATTCGGTTACAGGTTTTCGTTTAGCGTTATTGACCTTGTATTTTTATTATTTTCGTGGTAAAGGTTATTTTTAAGGCAATTTGCTCGAAAACTAATTTGTTGGGTCCACCCTCTCTGCTGCTAGACTTGTATTGGCTACCTTTGCATCTGAGTATCATCCGAGACTTGTATTGGTGACCTTTGCATCTGAGTATTGTTACGTGTAGGCTCGTACAAATGTAACAGAAGAAAAGAGTAAAGTCAACAAGCTTTGTATACTTTAACAAAATAATTTATTTCCCTAGAAAACAATGTAAAAATTGGAAAATAGGACTTACGGTTTGTGAATATAATACAAAATTTAAACCTAAGAATGAAAAATACAAGTCCTATCACTAAATAGTTCTATTAGAATCCAGGTTCAAATCTCGACGACGTACCAAAATGGAAGCCGATGACGTCAGATGTGGTCCTTGTACAAAATAACAGTTCCTCAATTGAATCACAGTGTATGTTTCCGAATAATTCCAGAATAAATTTCAACTGAATTTCTTTCTCCCAGAATTTATAAAACAGTACACTCGTTTGGTTTTCTAGAGAATAAATTATTTAAATTCCAAACAAAATGAATTTCAAAAACAATCTGGTAACCTATCCGGCCTTCTAGGTATCAGGAATACAACTGACTGACGAGAGCTCAGAAAGGGTTATATATTCACCCGAATTATCATCCCGTTCTCGCGAGACAGACTACGTGATCTAATAACACTTGAAATACGTAATAAGATATTTGCCAATTTGCACGTAGCTCTATCTAAGAACTAGCCTATCACTCTAAAACAAATATAAAAATAACACATTGTTTATCCAGATTAACACGTAGGCCGAAAAGGACCTTGAAAACAGCCAATCGTATTCGCGTAGCGATTACACTACCGCGGACCAAGGGAAACTAAAAATATTACTAATGTAATACGTTTTACGTCTTTGATAAACAGAATTACTGAAAAAGAATTTTGAATCCCTAACAATAATCATTACAATAAAATGTAATGAAACAAAAATAAAATAAAAAAGAATTTTAAAACTAACACACAAGCAATTTAATTACATATAGGTAATCATTACAATAAAATGTAATGAAACAAAAATAAAATAAAAAAGAATTTTAAAACTAACACACAAGCAATTTAATTACATATACGTAATAGTATCATCAGAGAATTGTATTGGCGACCTTTGCATCTGAGTATCATCCAAGACTTGTATTGATGACCTTTGCACACAAGTATGTTTAAGTGGATATTTAAGCTGCGTCTCTGCTGGTGAAATTCCTTCTGTTTAACATATAGAGCAATTGAACTGTTATCGTATAAGTAGATTCTACATATTTATTTTCCAACTCCTTTGCTTTTAATTAGTTAATAACACTGGTTTTAGCCGTCTGTTTCTCTATTGATAAAGGCGGTAAAAGCTTTGTAACGTCATTTATGTAGATCATCACTTCAATTGCTTTACGAAGTTTAGGCACATTTCTTCATTGCTATCTATATAAACATCCCGGGTTGTCCGCCCTTGTGGCAGGATTCCTTGTCTAGCACAACCTTTCGTTTTGTAGCCGCTTCCAACCCTGGAGAGATAAGGCCGGGTTGAGATTGCTAATGGAAGATTGTGCTAGCCAGGGAATCCTGCCACAAGGGCGGACAACCCGGGACGTCCTAAGAACGTCGGGACACGAGAGCCCCAGTCACATGTGCCGTTTAATTAGGACTAGTTTGAGAGACTGCTGATGGGAGGAGTTGTGCTAGTCAGGGAATCCGGCCACAAGGGCGGACAAACCCGGGACGTCTTAAGAACGTCGGAACATGGGATCCCCAGTCACAAGTACCCTATAATTCACTACACAGTGAAGAAACCATTGGAAGGCGCACCTACACAATGAAGGAGCCATTGGAGGGCGTACCTCTGCATTAAAGAAGTCATTGGAGGGCGTATATATTCAGTGAATAATTGTTCAGTGCGGAAGTATCAGTGAACATAAAAGTGTTCGTAAGAACTTTAAAAAAGACAATATTTAAGAATGTTTAAACTGCCGTTAGTTTTTAAATATTATTGTGCAATATATTTTCTTTTATTATTCATCATAAGCATCTAATTAAATCATCTTAATTTTTTGTCCGTGTTGTCTCTATGTTCTCCATAAGTCGCATTCCAACCATCCATTCGTCCGTTCTGTGACAACATACTACTGACAAGATGACTTGACAACAGGAATCTATATTTGCTTACGGACTCAAATTCATGCTATTTAGAAAGAAACATTTTGTTTCTTGGGACAATATTAGCAGACTACTGATTAATATAATTGATTTACGTATAAACCTTGGTTCAGGATTAAATATTTGTTACTTTCAAAATACAACACAAAAGCAAATCTTGTCCTATTTATCGCTGGAGAAATAAAAGAATTGCGTAAGCAAGCAGTGGCGCAGCTTGGGGGGGGGTACAGTTGTCCCCGGGCGCCATGTGCCAGGGCGCCAAAATGAGGAAAATACAACTATTCGTTATCTCAGATGCACTCGAAGGGGGCGCTAAGTTTATGTTTTGTCCCCGGGCGCTAAGTACCCTCGCTACGCCACTGACACGGGTTCCTCGAATTTCCAAAAATGCAAGATAAGACCATTTCTTCCTTTTTAAGTGTCGAGTTTTGATACCATATTAGCTACTGTGTTACACATATTTCATTTAGAACAAAGCTGACGTTATTAAAAGTCTCTTGGTGAAAACCCCATGTTATAATGACCATCCACTGCAGAGGAGAGGGTAGGAGTAGTGACAAAATTATTAGGAAAGTTGCCATGGTTGCTATATTGGATGTACGACTGGCACCATTTTCATTTAGAAACAACTAGGAATCATAAGAAGTCTATTGCTGAAAACTCCATGTCAATGTAGCCAAAGCTTGGACAGGAGACGATATATTTTCAAGATATCATTTTTGATAGTAAAATATGTATAATACTTACCCAATCATAATACCTTAGGAGAACTACTGCCTGGCAAATGCAGCCATCCCAGATTAAAACTTTTAAGGTGAAAAGCTAAAACTTTATCTGCCCATCTAGGTGGTAGTTCAATAGAGAAACCCCACCCTTGATACCCGGATTGGCGCCAAATCCCGTGCAATCGCCAACTACTACTGATACGGAAGGCACGCTCTCTATATGGATTTATCTGCGGTGAGGCTGGGAGGGTGTATGTGTATTATGATTGGGTGTTATCGAAGATATATATTTTACTGGAAAAATTGGTTTCTTCTTCAGATACCTTGCCTAATCATAATACCCCAGAAGAATATGTAAAAGGTGGTTTGGAGATAACCACCTTACCCGGATAGACCATCTCCGGTCCATTAGGTATTTGAGACAGCTTCTATATGACCCATATGTCACGGAGCGGCTAGTTGTGAAGCCGCGTCCTTATGAGCTGTCGAACGACCTGGATAGGTAACCTTTTGCACCACGGGTAAAGATCAAATTGCACCTTTTATGATGAAAGATCTCCTATAAGACTGGAGAAGTGTACTCGGATCGCCATCCCACGACATGAATAATTGTAGTTAAAGAACAGTTTCGTTCATATCCATTGTTTGTGGCAAATGTCCCAACTTGTGAGCCGATAAGCGAAGTTAATTCATTGGTGTAGGTTAATCCAAAATGAACAGAAAATCGGATAGGTCTTTGGTTTGTCTGATATACTCTGTTCCATGATAACGCTGTATACCAGTGATCGTGGAATGGTGGGTTTAATTGTGATTGGTGCCGACTGTTTCTCATCAAAGACCCATAAAAAGTTAGCTATCGAGGTATGAATGCTTAAATTGGTATAAAGTACGTCTGTGCACTCCACTGAGATTATTTTCCATCGCCTTCGTTACGCCTCAGTGGTGGTTGACCATTTCATTTGAGGGATTTTCCACCAATTGTTGTGAGAACTTGTTGTTCTTAAGGGCGTATTTCATAGGATCTAGATGTGCAGTTGCAGTAACTCTGGGTTGGGATGAAACACCTGCCATCGTGGTTGCTTAACGCAGATAGGAATATCTCGATTCCTGGCCATACTGTTACGAGATTGATGAGGCTGGTCCAAGATTTCCCATTTGCGTAATCAGCATAAGGAGACACTCTGATTCTTTTGGTTCCTGTATCACTTTCAGAACCTGAGGTGTTGGAAAAGTGTATACATTTGGTCAATCCAATCTTTTATTCAGGCCTTTAGGATCCAGGACTGGTGAGACAAAGGGTATGATTTTGGCATTTCACCTTGCCACCAATATTGGTCGATCCCACTGGGTGCCTGTTGAGTGAAAGCTGAGGGATGAAGAGTTGTTGTTGCTGTTGTTGGGTTTAACGCCATTGTTCAACACAAGATAGGCTATACATGGCGGCCAGTATAATTGGTGGAGGAAGAACCCTGGAAAACTCCGGGAAAAACCACCGACCCACGAGAAGCTACTGGCAGGCTTTCTCACGTACCCACGTTAGCAGAGCCTGAGAATCGAACACACGCAGAGGTGAGATGGCAGTGATCGGTGAGCGCTTTAGACCACTCGGGGCCCTGAGGGATGAAGAGACCATTCCGTTTATATTAGTTCCTTCGCGCAGGACAGAGTACGCCAATACATTAGCCAGCCTAGGATATGTCGAACTTAAACGAGGATTTGTAATTGAGGACACCACTTAGAAAATCCCCCAAAAGAATACAAAAGGTCTAGGTACTTGGTTCTGTATTGCTGTTTCAGATACGTCACAACATTGGAGTTGTCGGACAGAATGGGGACTCCATTCCCATGAAGGTTCTCCAGCCAAAATTAAAAGCTTCAAAGCGATTTCATCTCGAAGATGCTTATATCTAAATAATGATCATAAGGAGGCCACACTCCTATGGCATCCCGAAATGGTAGGAGACTTGTTCCCCCAGTCATTTGTGTTCGCATCCGTAGTGATCGTGATTGCCGGATGTTGCACTTGCAGAATAATCCTCGACGCGAGTCCAGGATGATTTCCCTGCCTTCGAGATGCATCCTTGTATTATGGAGATTCTGAAGGTTGGTCCAATGGTCAAAGGTTCGTTCTCCATTTTGGACCACAATATCATTGTTATGGGAACCCAAGAAAGCGACCAAGGACTAAGGTGTCCGATGCCGCATTGAGCGAAACTGGGCAGGCGAAGGAATTCTCTAGCAGATGGATTGCTCCGTGTAGACAATGAGTATACCATGGCATTAATTCAATTCTCGTTCCTGGGGTAAACATTATTTTACTTGAACATTGATTCCAGACCTAGTCGACCGAGTTCTTTAAAGGGCATGAGGTCGGACATGTCCTGTTGACAAGGAGATCGAGAATGAAAAATGTCTTGCTCCAAAATATAACTAACCTGTTGCACTGTAGCCTGTTGAAGGCGAATCACAGACCTTCTCGAAGCTGTGTGAGTGGGGACGTAAAGTCACGGCTCTTGTAAGCCCACAATGATTGAAGTCTCCACAATGGATGGTATTAGAAGCCTTGTTGCATTCCAATGTGTACCCAAGAGCACAACAGAGTTTCTTGAATGCACTTAGGTTGTCGACCAAGTGATAAGTGCTGCTTTGTACCTGAAAGAATTTGGGCAAAGGCTTAAGAGGTGTGCAGAACGTAATACCAAGTCCCCAAGAAACCATTTGTCTGGTCCACATGTCATGGTAAATCTTCCCCATTCTGCAACAAAAGATTGGAGCCTTCTCCCAAACAGGATCTGTGATAATGGGAGCATGGATGAATATCTTTTTAGACAGGGACGGTCTCGAGGAACGCTCGCGAACACGATCGACCTCCCTATGATTCTTCCAATTAGTTCTGGAGGACTATGGTTTTCGACGGTTATACATTTGGTAAGATTTGTTTCACAGTGGCATGTGCTCTAGGGACATTACTGGTGCCTTTTGGGGGGGGGGTTTGCCTTGCAAACCCCTCCACTGTAGCCGAGGCTACGAGCGATGGAAAGAAGGCATCCTTGATGGTTTGTTGCGAATTTGATCAACCTGATCATTGAAGACGAGATTAGATGATGCAGGTTGCGAGCGTAGCTTGACCTATGATAGTCTTTAAGAAAGGTGGAGGTAGAGTGCACTGCATCTCATTCCACCTGTTCGTAAGTTCATAGCTGATGTTACGGCCATGGCCATAGTATGTTGGGCCTCTATGTTATGAAGTGGACCATTTTATAAACAAGCTCCCGTGTATTCCATTGAGATTCGGGGAGGAAGAAGGTAAGCTGTGCTCCAACAGTTGAAGATCACTATAAATACTAGATGCAACATTGATTCCACGGTCATGACGTTACTAATCAACTCACAGGTATCCAAATGGAAAAGAGAGGGAAGGCCTTTGCAAGAAGAGAAGTCTGTAGACACTTGGAACTTGTAATTGATGATATAAGCAGTCCCAGAATGGCAGAAACTTCTCAAATTGTTGAAGCCATTGAAAGTAGGTTCTTCCATATACAATGGTTACCTGATGTCGGAACTGTGGACTCAGCAGGTGATGTAGAGTAAAGAGAATGACAGAACTCCGATTGGAGTTGGTGGAAAATCTCTTCAGTACTGACCAGCAAGGCAGAATTTCATTCATCATAGTAAGATCTAAGAATGACAAGGGAACTTGAGGGCCAGTTTTCATCAGATTGAATTAAGGTAGTGAAGTCGATGTCTCTTCTACCTGCGAAGTAGTTGTAGAAGAATGTCGAGGATGGTGGTCCACTACACTCGCAGCACATTATGAATAAAATCCCCTTACTTTTAATGTGTCGCTAAGTAGTTGCTCCTTTTGAGTGGCAGAGGCTTGAGGGCGAGTGAACTGTGAGGAACTAAGGCACCAAGATGGACATCGTACACCAGAACTGACTAGAGGTACTGTTTGGTTAGATTGATCCATGATAGTGCCTATATAAATTGGATATTTTCCACAGGGAGAGCCTGACAGAACTATGCAGGTTAGACTGCACATAAAAAGCAATGAAGCATCATTATTGATACTTATGAAGTAGATGCTACAATATACATTGAGAAAATTTTACCTGTAGGAAAGGCTCAACGACATTCTATACTGTAACAAAAATCAGTGAAGTGTCACCTATATAAGTATGAAGTGGATGCTAGAACAATATAATATAGAAAAGTTGCTTGTATATATGTGGAGATAGTGAAAATTACACAACAATATTAAATGAGTTTTCTATATCATGTACCAGACCTTCACTTATTAATATGATTATAGCAATGTGACGGGATGCCATTGTGACCCATGCAAGTATGTATCAAAGGCACCTAGCTGTGTACAGTGATGTCACTG
This sequence comes from Megalonaias nervosa, assembly GCA_016617855.1. Taxonomy (NCBI): domain Eukaryota; kingdom Metazoa; phylum Mollusca; class Bivalvia; order Unionida; family Unionidae; genus Megalonaias; species Megalonaias nervosa. Next base: position 10,942 of record JAECUM010020978.1, read on the forward strand.
AAAAGTTAGATGCTTTGTCACTGATGATAGAAAGAACCGAAAAGTTAGAAAATTTGTAGTATACTTCCCTTTGAATTTATACCTAGTCCAACTTGTTTTAATGTAGAAAACTTTCAAACAGCTCATTAGGGATTTTGCGAGGCCTCGTGTCCGTAGAGGGTGTGTTACTCTGCACCAGCAGAAGTAGTAACTAATAATTTCACAGGTTTTGGCACTGACCCTGGTCTCATGGGGAGATCACTCAATCTAATGGTCACCTCCATGGGCAAATAGCTTTTAGCTAAAAAGTTTTAATCTTGGAGGGCTGGATTTGTGAGTTTGTAGTAGATCTCCTGAGGTATTATGATTGGGTAACATATTTGAAGAAGAAATGACTTTCCATTGAGGTGAACTAACTAAAAGATTTCCAAGATAGTTGCTGTGCCAGCTATACTGGACATCAGACTGGCACAATTTTCATTTAAGATGAACTGGATGTCATAAACCTTATTCAAAATCCCATGTCAATATGACTTTCTGTACAAGTAGAGTTGTGATTTTTAAGATGGCATCCACACTGAACACAACACTGACTTCATTTTTGTTTAGGATCAACTAGACATCATAAGAAGTCTTTCAGTGAAACCCCAATGCTAATAGGGCAATCGAATCAGAATGGTGGCTGTAATGGATGTCAGACTGTCACCATTTTTAACTGAGCATCAACTAGGACATCATAAGAAGTCTTTTGTAAAAACCCCATGTTGATATGGCCGTCCACTCAAAATTAGTAGCAATAACAAGATATTCAAGATTGCTGCCTTGGCAGCCATACTGGATGTCAGATTGGCCCCATTTTTATTTAGGATCAACTAGACATCGTAAGAAATCTTTAAGTCAAAACCCATATTGATATAGCCATTCATTCAGGAGAACTAGTGATAACAACAAGACTTTCAAACAAAGTTATCATGATGGCCATAATGGGTTTCAGATCACAATTTTCATTCAGGCCCAACAGGATATCATAAAAGGTCTTTCAGCAAAAATGCTGTCTTGATCTTTTTAGTAATGGCATCAATATATGATGGTATTATCTGTATAAATTTGAAAGATATGGTAGTATGTTTCTCTGCCAAATCTGGTGGATTCTGCTCTGTAATGTTAACAGCTGCCATATTTGACAGCAGGTTGGCATGATCTGAAAAAAATGGAGAGGCCTCTGGGCCATGATGCCTTATTACTAAGCTTGAAATTGGTCCAGCAGTTTTTCACCAGAAACTGAAATTAGCAATTGTTGACAGACAGTGGATGAGAAACAATGGGCCATACTGCAAGTGCTCTTGACACTATGCCAGGTGAGCTAATTATAGACCTTATGAAACTAGAATGTATGTACTTTACTTTTTTTATTATCTAACAAAGAGCTTGAAGTTCTAATATGTTTATAAAGAAGAGATCTTGCTGAAATGTAGGCCATGTCTAAATCAGTCACTGTCATTTGGGTTTCTAGGCACAGCATTGCACATAAATCTGTCAGACATATTTATTTTGATGAAAACCACAATATCCTGCACAAGTACTACAAAATGAAAACACTAATATATAAAAGTCTGATATTATAATATATATCAGGTTATGTGTATATTGAAATTCTGGGGCAAATAATACCATCTTAAGAGTGCCCATGAGAAATTATAATTACATACAAGTAGAAGGTAACAAAAGTCACCGACTAGACAATTTTCCATTGAATATCGATCATAAAAAAAAAAATCTTGGTACAACACATGATGAAAATACTCTAAGAACATGTTCATTTTTGGGGTTATTATTTGAAACCCTTTTTAGAAACCCAAATTAACATTCTTACTTGCATGTGTTTCAAAAACTTTCATGTATATACATACATGTACATCAAGCAACATGAAAGCACTTTCAGTGCTGGAACTAATCTTTAGGTACTGTGTTTTCATTTATTTTCAATTACTTATTAGTTTCCATGGTTTTGCAAAATATGACATTTACAACAGTATATAAATTCATTTTTTTAATTAACACTTATCTAGAAAATCTAGCATATATTAATGGTATACAAGTGAGAAAATACACAATACACTAAAAGCTGCTGTGGAATGGACAAATTAAGTTTGAAACATTTACCTACAGCACTGTCACTAACTGAGATATACACTGAGATTTTATCAAATGTCTCTCCTTGCACTCAATAACCTCCCCAAAAATATTCAAGACCTTTCAATGGATTACACAAGGAGATCATGCTGAAAGCACATCATTAAAACTTTTTTCTTAAGACTCAAAAGAAACTGATTGTGAAAACATGTTATTTAAAAAAACACTTTAGTACAAATATCATGGGTTCTATAAACACAGATCATATCAAAAAAGCTATTCTTGTGAACATACGTTTGTTTGAAGTCAGATGAAATTACTGACCTCATGTCTCATTTAAAATTTCCCCATTTTTGTCAATCTTGATACTGTACTTTCTTCATTGAAGATACTCTTCCAAAATAGCTGCAATTTTCAAATAATTCACCCATCTAAGAAAAATTAAAGTATAACACAGAAAAAATGATATAAAAGAAAATAATCTGAGACATTAATTACAATACTGTAAAATCTGACAATTATTTACCCTATGATTGACAATGTCTGTGTTTATTAACTTTTTCTTAAACCTCATTGTCCTAATGAACTGGACTGAAATCTATACGAGAATTTAGTCAGTTCTATAATACTGTTTATGATTTACAATGTAAGGCTATACCACAAAGTCATCACCTTGTAACTTTCATGCTATACCTCCATGTTATGACCTTAAAGTTTTCAGGCTATACCTCCATGTTATGACCTTATAGTTTTAAGGCTATACCTCCATGTTATGACCTTAAAGTTTTAAGGCTATACCTCCATGTTATGACCTTAAAGTTTTAAGGCTATACCTTCATGTTATGACCTTGAAGTTTTCAGGCTATACCTCCATGTTATGACCTTAAAGTTTTAAGGCTATATCTCTATGTCATGACCATGTAGTTCTCAGGTTATAACTAAATGTCATGACCTGTTCCAGGTTATACTTCAATGTCATGACATTGAAATTCTCCAACCTATATGAGCATGAAATTCAAACTTAAAGTGAAAATCAAAATTTGTTTTAATGTGAAGGTGAATGAAGTATCATTGAACTTTCATGACCTTCCTACCTAATTGTCTAATGATAATCAAAATGTATACTGAATTTACATGACACAAACAGGTGAATTCAAATCACTGTTTCTAATTCTGAGTTTGAGCTTGAGATATTGCTAAAAAAATATTGAGAATATGGGGTTTTGATGTAATGCCATAGTTGTGATTTACTATCTTTGAGGATATCTGACACAAAACAAATCAGTCCTTTATGAAAGTGCCCCATTTCTTTCCCGGGAACAGAATCTTCAGAAAATGTGGAAAAAATAAATTCTTGTATGCCGCCAAAAACCTGTAGAGACCAGAAAATCTGTGAAAAGAAAGAAAATAAGGGATCTTAGAAGAATTGTTATTCAATTAGACATACATGTACAGTAAATGAGTTGTATTCTAAAAAAAAGTTTTTTTAAAATCATTTTTCAGACTGTCCTGGAAAGTTTTTCTCCAAGGATGTTTCAAGAAGTTTTCTCAAGCGGTATTACTTCTTGCAGATGAACTTAATTATTTTTATCACTGCTCTAAATACAAACAAATGTAGACAAGAAGCACTGACCGTTACCATTATGGCAAAGGGTCATTACTCCATATGTTAAATTACCAGTGTTGTGTCTTTTGATCGACCAATTTCATCCCATTTATTTATTATATTTGGAAAATATGCAAATAAATTCTGAAAGTAAGAAGTGATAATTTTGTTTATTTTAAACCTTTTGTACTCCCTCACATGAATTTAACACGAGTCCCTCAGTGGGACTGAAGCTCTACTGGGCAAATTGAATTTCTAGGAAAGCATGATAAGACCATTTTTTCCGTTCAACTGCTCAGTGTTGAAACTGTGGTATACATCATTGATAAGAAGATGCTGGACCCTTTGTAAATATCATCCATTATGAGGACCAGTGAAAGTAAGATTTTGAAGACATCCATCAAGGCACCATTATTGTTTTTGCATAAATCCCCATTTGTTTGTACCCTGTACTGATTTCAATAAAAAAACTTTTAATGTGATAAAAAATGCACAGAACTTAGTCATTTCATCATTGATTTATAATTTCTAACCTGACTGTGAGCAGGGTGGTCCTAACAATGTCATCGTTTGCAGGTTTCATGCTAAACGAACTTTCCATACTAACACAGCACCATATTGTGTACACTATGGGTGAGTCCATTGTCCTCAGACAACAGAGTGACATAATCCATGCTATTCTGTAACTGCCGAATAATTCCATCAATACCATAAGGATGAGAGTTGAAATTTATAGCCCTCTGCACACATATATATAGAAATTACACCGCTTGTTAACTCCATGTGAAAAGCAAATTTGAAGTTGTCATTCTTTTCCTTTGCTTGATTTGACATTCTAACTATCAGAAGCAGACAACACTGTAATTTACCTTCCATGTATATACGTGTAGTTGTGCATTGATCCCATCGCTGAAAATGGAACTGTCCAGGAACTGGAAATGACCGACGAGCAAGGTCATCTTTTACACTGAAAACTTCCATTTGATATGAAACGCGCAGACAATAATGGTGTTAGGCACCCCCCCCTCCATCCTAATCAGGTTTGAAATTATAAACCAATGAATGAAAGGACTCAGTTCTGTACATTGTTTTTTTATCTCATTATGCTTTTCGTTTTTTAAACTGGGGGTGGGGGTGGGTTTACAAACAAACGGGGAGGTATATTCAGACAGTAGTAGCAATAACAATATCCAAATGAAAAGTACAGATCAATATGACATTTTGGATAGAAGGAGTAGTGATATCTGGGAGAATATACTGAAGTATTGATTAAGATGACAATCATAATAAGCCATCAGGATTTATTGATCTACCTAACTGCCTCGCCAAAAAAAATGTCACCAGAGCTGCTATAAAGACTAGAAGGTTTGAAGTGACACTTTAATTTGGAAAGTGTGTTTATTGACTTGACACAAGACATGGAATTCATTTATAGGAATATATCTGAAGAATTAAAAGTGAAAAATATTAAATTAAAAAATAAGTCTTGTGTGAAGTATTTTCCTGTAAGCAGAATGAGTGAGTATGGAGTTCTTGAAAATTACTGATATATGACATAGGGCTAACTTATGTAAAATAAAAAGCAGGAGTATTTTCATTACAACAATGTCCCATTTATAATATCAGTGCTATTAGTTAGACATCATATAAATTCATATATCAATACACAAGTTTTTGAGTGCAATAAATCTAAATACACTGCTGATTTGGTGTGAGGGCATGTTTCTTTGGAGGTATGGTTAATTATTTTAATAATGTATCCTTGTTTGTACTGTAAATAGTGATTTGGTGTGAGGGCATGTTTATTTGGAGATATCGTTAATTATTTTAGTAATGTATCCTTGCTTATATTGTAAATAGCGATTTAGTGTGAGGGAACGTTTCTTTGGAGGCATGGTTAATTATTTTAGTAATGTATCCTTGTTTGTACTGTGAATAGTGATTTGGTGTGAGGGCACATTTCTTTGGAGATATGAATAATTATTTTAGTAATGTATCCCTGTTTGTACTGTAAATAGTGACTTAAGTGTGAGGGCACATTTCTTTGGAGGCATGGTTAATTGTTTAAGTAATGTATCCTTGTTTGTACTGTAAATAGTTCCTAAAACTAGCAGTTAATGTCATACAATTATTCATTCATCTAGGATTTATTCATTATGGATATTGTGCATCTAAGTATTTGAATGCTTTTGGTGAAGCCTCATTGTGGCTGAAAAAAGTGGTATATTTGGCTGTAAAAAAATGGTATTATTTTTAAAATACTTACCAGGGTTCTGCACACAAAGAAACTGATGGTAAATCTAACGTCAACAGTCCAGAAAATTTTCAATGGATCTAGTCTAGGCCAAGAAAGAAATATCTGTTTCCTATTGCATTGATTTTAAAATTAGGGTAGGCAGTTGTTTTTTCTTTAACCAAGGGGAAAAAAATTGTTCAAGTTGGCAATGAGAAATGGATAGTCAACCAACCAGAAACATGTTTTTTGTTTGGCCTCACCTGAGCTCTTTGGTTGCACCAAAGAGGATGTTAACAACATGGAAGAAAGGTAATCCCAGATTTTATACACATTAAAAAAATACAGACACTATCACTATCCATGCCATCACTGAGGCGGCTGAAATGAACTTAACATGATGAATTTTTCCAACTCAACAAATACACAGTAACATGGATATGTGTAAAAGATCACTACATTAAAGGAAAATAAAGTTATGTGTACTGAATTCCTATCAACAAATACCATTATAATTCAGAGTGGATGCCTGGCTTGGACTTATAACAGATTTCTTGAAGTGTGTGAAAACATGAACAACATATCTAACACCAGTACTGTGTCAACCAATGCTAAAAAAAAATCTGATAGCCCGATGCCTGGGGCCCCTCTAACTTCAGATTGGGACCCTCCTGCATTGCAAATGATGTAACCATCAGGCTTGTTGAAAAAATCTGATAGCCCAATGCCTGGAGCCCCTCTAACTTTAGATTGGGACCCTCCTGTATTCTAAGTGATGTAACCATCAGACTTACCAAAGAAAAATATAATTTACCTGAGAAAACTTTAATTGTGCTGATGATATGCAAAATGTATTTTCAAGATGTTGACATACCTGTCCTATGTTAAGTGAAGATCGGATTTTAATCAGATTGTAACATGGCATGTCATGCTAAAATACACTATTTTGTACTCCCAAACACCTGATATGGTTGTGTTTCGAAAAACACAGTTTTCTGCAATCTTCAAAAATAGAAAGAACAAAAATCAACACTTCATTATATGCCTGTTACATGTAGCATGTATAAACAAGAAATGGTCATGATTAGAGCTGATGTAAAAATATCCTTTGGGCAGTTAAATAGCGGCAATTAAAAGTCAAAGAGTCCGGTAAAAACTACCATTTCACATATTACTTAATTGGCTGACAATAGCTAGTGAGATGTGTTTGAAGACTGCAGTGGGTGAGTTCTTTGCATTAATTTGCATAAGTACCATCATGAAGTCGCGCCACCTAAAATAGGTAAATCAAAGAGATGCCAGATGCGTGTAGAATAATCGAAGTTATTACATATCACTGCCTTGAATGAGAATGTTGAAGCCATCTGTATTAAAGATTATTGACACGTTTATGAACAGCCACAATGTTTCTTTTAAGCTGGATTTTTTACATGATTATTTCAATTGTTGGAATAGTGTTCAAATGTGATTCATTTTTTAAGGTGCTTTAGGAAGCAATCAACTATCAGCAAAGTCCAGCAAAAATAAATTTCACATAGTGCATAAATATGTAACAATTCCCTCCACCCTAGACCTGAAACGCAGATATACTTCATCAAAGTGTAGAAGACAATGACACCAATCAAGATAATTACACTTCTTTCAAACATAATGCAAGTCACATAAAATGTTATAAGCGACTTGATCTTTATTATCAGGGGTCTTAAACAATATGTGAATGTGTGTGTATGCATGACCATCCATTCTGATGGAGTAGTGATAACAAGATTTTGTGGTTGCCATATTGGATGTCAGATCAAGACCATTTTCACGTATGACCGCTTCGGTGGCCTAGTGGTTAGAGCGTCCGCCTCGGATGCAGGAGGTCGTGGGTTAGATCCCCGACCAAGTCATACCAAAGACTTACAAAAATGGTACTAACAGCTGCCTCGCTTGGCGCTCAGCATTAAGAGGTTAGTGTTAGGACTGGTCGGCCTGGTGTCAGGATAATGTGACTGGGTGGGACATCATGCTACATGTCTGCGGCATGATGCCCCAGTGCTAGACATCACTATAAACTGCCACACTGCAGACATCGTAGCGATAGGACTGAAAATTGTTAAAGCTACGTTAAAAATCTAAATCACACACAAATCACGTATGAGCAACTTGATATCAAAAGAAGTATTTCTGTGAAAAACCCATGTCAAATGACTTTCTGTTCAGAATGAGTTGTGATAACAAGGTTTTCAAGATGGCTGCATGGACATTTGCACCATTTTTATTAGGACCAATTACACATAATAAGAATCTTGCTGTTAAAACACTTTGTTAATATGACCAACAATTGAGAAGAAGCTATAACAAGATTTTCAAGATGACTTGCCAAGGTAGCCACATTGGACATCAAACTGGTGCTATTTTGATTTAGAACCAATTATACATACATGTAGTAAAATTCTTTCCACGAAAACACCATTACGATATGACCATCAATTCAAGAGGAGTATACATACCAAGATTTTCAAAATGGCTGCTATAGCAGCCATACTGGATATCAGATCAGCATCATTTTCATTTAGGATAAACTAGTCATTACTGAAAATTGTAGTGAAAACTCCAAGCTGATATGACCATCCATTCAGGAGGAATTAGCAATAATAAAATTTTCAAGACGGCTATCATGGTTGCCATACTCGACATCAGATAGACACCATTTTCATTTAGGACCAACTAGACGTCATAAGAAGTCTTTGTGTGAAAACCCCATGTTGGTATGATCATCCATTCATGCGTAGTGATGATAAGATTTTAATGATGGCCACTATGGCAGCCAAATTGGATGTGCTGGCAGCACCATTTTCATCCATGACAGAGTATTCCATGGAGTGAATGTATATATATATATATATATATATATAAAGTGTCAGTGAAACAATCCAAGTAGCTTATGAGGAGTAATGATAATAAACTTGTGCTAATGGACAGATAGATGGATTACATGCCCAAGCCCATGGGCATAGGTTGTGACAACAGACCATCCTATAAGCTCTTCTGGTTTATAACCAGTAGAGCTACAAAGCTTTTGGTAAAATTCATGGACAACAGACCATCCTATAAGCTCTTCTGGTTTATAACCAGTAGAGCTACAAAGCTTTTGGCAAAATTCATGGAGCTTGCCAATAAATTCAAGGACTTTTCAAGGATAAAATTAACTTTTCTTAAATTTATGGACCTTTCAAGGTTGAATCAACCATGTGCTCTTTGTGTGCTTGGCAGGCAAAAGATCAACAATATGCTACAAATTTAATAAGAGATATTTAGAAATATGGCATTCTATTTATCTGATGGTACAAATTATTTTATAATAAGCCACAAACTGCTATGAAATGACCATTAGGTGAAAAAAAATATAGTATGTCTGGTTCTGGTTACCCAACCAACTTTAATTGTTCCTGCTGACCCTACTTTGGTGTGTGTGCGGTGGTGGTGGTGGTTGGGGGATCAACAAAGTGATGTAACTATGACTGAAGCTAAATACATGATGCAAATAATGCTTATCTCTGTCCTAAGTGTCCTTACCAAGCATTTAGTGTTGCGACATGTGTCCATAGTGACCTCCCCATGCCTTTAGTGTTCCAACCTCTGCCCTTAGTGTCCTCATCATGCACTTGTTGTTCCAACCTGTGCCCTTAGTGTCCTCTCCCTGTGCTGTTAGTGTCCTACCCATACCCATAGTGTTCTGACTTGTGCCCCTAGTGTCCTCTCCCTGTGCCCTTAGTGTTCCAACCCAGGGATTGTGCTGGGCTTCGCCAATGTTACAAATTTCAATTTTTTCCCTTATTGGCGACAAAATATACTATCTTGCATTTTGAGTGGAGAAATTCAAAGGCCCCATGACAGGCAAACTTGGATATAAAATTGCACAGGATTCAATTGTTACATAAATAAATCCTTTGTTCATATTGACAAACCACCCAAACACAACGTTGTTATATCATAATCCGCTTATGCTGATGTCTGACCCTAGCAGTGTATGCCGTAATATAATCAAAATATTTGTGCTACCTGACTAGCTACAATCGAACACTTCTGAAGGCAGGAATGGGAATGACTACATTCGACAAGACATGGCAATATTTTTTCTTTTCGAAAAATGTACCAGAAAAAAATTGTTTTGTTGAAACTTCAAAGAAAAACTGATTACCTTTGAATCACCGATCATTCTGTATATATACTAACCAAATGGAAAAAAAAAAAAATATTTCAATATTCTACAATTATTTGATGATGCTGTAGCAATAACAAATGGGCATTTGTTTGGTCCTTCAAAGAGGGCCTTTAGTGGTGCCTTCAACACAGGTACCTTCATCAAGCAAGCCGAAGACCTCTGATCAAAGAAATCCGCAACAAACTTAAATAAAAGCATTTTTCATTTTCATAGAGATTGGATCATATTTGTCGCATCGTGAAAGTTTCCTGTTTGCAACAAAAAATTTCCTGCTTACGATTGTTACCAATGACAGTGTAAAACCCAAATCATTGTTCCAATAATTTGAAACAATGGATATCTGGCCGTCAAATTAAATGAAGGTGGGACATATTGCAAGAATGTTTGCTAAACTTTTTAATTTGTTCACGTTTTTTCATTTCCCTATGAATAGCCTCATCCCCTCGGTAGCTTCAGCATCATGGTAGTTGTCTCTGACTGACCAAAATGAAGGCCAATTTAAGTACATGTACATGTAGCATATAAACAACTACACCACTCCCTCGATAACTCGCACCCTGATAACTCACGAACCTGCTTATAACAAGGGGTCATCCATGTGTTATTGTCAGTTTCTACTATCATGTTGGATACAAACATCATGTGTTATTGTCAGTTTCTACTATCATGTTGGATAACATCCATGTGTTACTGTCAGTTTCCACTATCAATTTGGATACAAATGTCCATGTACTATTGTTAGTTTCTACTATCAAAGAGATACACTCAAAAATTATATCACTAACAATATTTCCTTAGTCACAAAAAAAAAAATGCCCTTTCAAAACAAAAAGATTTTCTTCACAGAGAAAGGTGCTGTCAGTACAAATGATGCCCTTTATTCCTACCCCTCAATAAAATATCCCAATCTACACTCTAATTGCAGGATCTAAGTCTGGCCCAGGTGATGATGCAATGCAAAACAAAGCTGACCATGCTTATGTTGACACATATATGTTGACAATGCTAACACTGACAATGATATGGCTGACTATACTAATGTTGACAGTGATACAGCTGACAATGCTAATGTTGACACTGATACAGTTGACAATGCTACTGTTGACACTGATATAGCTGACAATGCTTATGTTGACACTGATATAGTTGACAATGCTTATGCAGAAACTGATACAGTTGACAATGCTAACATTGACACTGATATGGTTATGATATTTTTTATGCAGATACTGATACAGTTGACAATGCTAACATTGACACTGATATGGTTGACAATGTTAATGTTGACAATGATACAGCTGACAATGCTAATATTGACACTGATACAGTTGACAGTGCTAATGTTAATAATGTCACTGTCATGGCCAGAATAGTAATAATATGTCTCACAATGTTATTGCAGGCAATGCAAAAAATATGCACTACTAAGTTAAACTTACCATATCTCATTATGTCTTTTCACTCTTGCCATCACATGCCACAATTTTAACTTTATCTACTTTTGCAAAGTCTTGCGCCTCTCTGAAATCCACATTATTCAGCACAAATGTCCACACATTGTCACAGAACCTGTAGGTATTTAGTCGCCCCTGCCAAAAAATTAAGGGTTTCATATAACGGTAAGAATAAACAACATCAATAAAATTATGAAGAATAAATTTTCCTGCTTTAAATTTAGAAGTCTCCAATATGTCCAGTATAAATAGTAAACTTACATAATTCATTCCAATTGTCAAGTGTGAATAGAAAACATACAAAAATGCACTCATGAGTCTTAGGCAAGAGTGAGAAAGCCAAAGAAAAAAATCCTACAAAGACTTGCACCAAATGTGCATCCATATGCTTGTCAGTATAACTGTATCTGACTCACACACACTTTAATATTGTTGACCATATCGCTTAAGTAGGTTTGGCAGACAAGACAGAAACTCTTTACAAAGCACCGTATAAACTTTAGACCTATGGTAATATAACCCTATATGTTTCATTGAATGAAGCAACTAATATTGAAGAAATGTAACATTTTAAGTTTTAACACAAAACTTGAACATTGTTTACAGTGACAGAACACACTTTCTGATTAAGCAGATGATACAAGCAAGCCAGGAACTCCTATCATATCAGACAGGAACTCCTATCATATCAGACAGAAACTCCTATCATATCACAGGGTTCCTGCCACAAATTTTGCTTTGGTCTTAAATTTGAAAGGCCCTATCCAGGCTCTGAAGTCATCAGCTTCTTCCCACATGGGTTATAAACACAATGTCCAGGCATTCTTTAAATATCAGGTCCACAAAGGCACACAAAATGATCAGTCCAAGAATATCAAATCAAATAAAATCCAATGAATTTAAAATGAATACTCACTAGCACAACACAAAACTTAATTAATGAAATAATCCATGAAATAGGGTTAATACTGATTAGGAGAGCTGAAATTCAATGACTTTCCAATGATCAGTTTCTAGTGACTACTCACAGTATCAAGTGTTCTGCTTCAGTTACTAATTTAAATACAAGAAACAAATACTAAAAACAATACAGAAATAAATAAATATTATATGAAAGGGAAATGATATTTAAAAGGAACATTATTGTAAACCAGGTGTTAACCATTGCCCTTTAGCTTCGATACTTTCTTTTCCAGCTGCAACTCCAGTGCTTTCACTTCAGAGACGCTGCCAGTATTTTATCTAATGGATTTTTTTTTACTCACTTGTTACGAAAATTAAGTGGGGGTGGGGAATAGAACAAAAAGAAGGGAGAGGAGGAAATGGCCATAGTTTACTATATACCTAACACTACAATATTCATCTATCTTTCTTCCAGCTACACTGTGTTAGAGTCCTAATGAAATCAAAATCTAAAAAATGTTACCTCTAGTTGTATATGCAAAGATCTGTTTATTTTTCTGAGCTTAATCTGTTCCTCACAAGTGAATGAATACTGTTCTATGCTGAGACACCCCAGCTGATGGGGCATATACATAGCTAGTTAGCCAGCTGGAAAAAATTTGGAAATTGTTCCTTATATTCATTATGTACATTTTTTCACTGCTCATGGGTAATGTCTTTTCGATACTTTAGCTCCAAAATAAGATTTTTCGCCAACATAAGCTCTGCTTATGTTTCACTTTCTTAAATCACTTGTTCTGATAGTGGTGTTTTGATCAAATAAATATATTTACTTCATAATTTTATTTTTGATTATTTATTAAATTGATCTGAACCCTTATAAGGCTATATGTAGCTATGCCCAAGGTATTTTGAATTATATATTTTTAAGAAGAACTATTAACATTTTGGGATTTAGTCTCATTATTACATATTTATGTTTTTGTTTTCTTTTTCCACTCATAAACCTTAAGATATTATGCCAAAAGCTGATTAAAATTTGAAATCACAATCTTCTGGACTTTGTGAATTTGCAAACATGCTAAAAATATAAACAATTTTTATAGTACACTAAATTAAATAAATTTGTGATATCCCTACATTTCTTCAAGTGAGTTCAGAAGACACTGAAAACATATATTCCCATGTTGTTCCTATCTAGGATAAGTTTGCGGTAAATCATCCCCAATTGTACATTAGAAGTCACCTTGCACTGATTTACTCAAAAAAAAAATAAATCCATGTGAATAAAATATAAATCTGTGTTACTATTCATTGTTTAAATTGCACTCGTTCTTCTACCTGTAAGCTCAGTAGTAAATAAAATATCTAGGCAATACATTGAAACACTCCTCAAGAATAAGACAGAGTTAATCCGTGTTTGTAAGTCAAGAGATTTTTTACTAAAAATCGCCAAATGACTTGTAAAGAAAAAGTTTACACCTCCTGTGCTGGTGATCAGACCTATTAAAATTACATATCTAGTGTTTGAAAAGTTATTTATTTGTTATATGGTGTGCTGATTTTGGTCAAAAAGTTGACTTACATTTGCAGTGTAACATATTTTCGAGCTTTCAAAAAGACACCAGTTCTGGTTCTGATTACATGCGTGACCCACTCAGTTCAAACCTCAATTTTAGTAAAACTACATCAGCTAAAATTCTCACTTTTAACACTTTTCTAGCTCCAATAATTTGATGTAATTCATAGCTTTAAAACAAACTGCCATCACTCTCATCAGCCAGTAGGCCTATTTGCCGAACTGCATCATCTATATGAACCACACTAGGATTCGGCCTTTAGGATTTTCTAGGTAGCCCATATTTTAAACATGCATTTGTAAAACTTCCTTGATGCATGGTTCGAACTACGACAGAAAGTCTTGTCCAGGACCCAATTTGACAATTAAACATAGTGAAGGGAAAGAGTGTTAATGACATCATGTGAAAGGGAACAACAAAAATTTAAGACTTTTCCCAGACATCTGAGTCATTTTTAACTTTTTCAAGACCTTTTCCACACCTGGAAAAGCAATTTTCAAATTTAAGACTTTTTCCAGAATTCCAGACCCGCACGGGAACCCTGATATCAGACAGGAACTCCTATCATATCAGACAAGAACAACTATCATAACAGACAGGATCTCCTATCATATCAGACAGGAATTCCTGTCATATCAGGCAGGAACTCCTATCATATCAGACACAAAACTTCTCTCATATCAGACAAAACACTCCTATTATATCAGACAGGAACTCCTATATATCAGACAGAAAATTCCTATCATTATCAGACAAGAACTCCTATCATATCAGACAAGAATTCATGTCATGTCAGACAGGAACTCCCATCACATCAGACAGAAACTATATCAGACAGGAACTCCTATCATATCTGAAAAGAACTCCTATCATATCAGACAGAACTCCTATCAGATCAGACAGGAACTCCAATCATATCAGACAAGCAACTTCTGTCATATCAGAATATAAAATTTAGACCCACTGTAATATTATACCAAAGTTTCAGTTGAATGTAGCCTCAAATGTAGAAAATCATATATGTGGCTTTTAAAACTTTAACACAAAATTTTCACATTGATGGACCAACTTAGGCAGGGGAGACAAGCATGACAAGAACTCCAAACACATCAGCTTAGGAATTTTTGACCCATAATAACATTATCCTCAAGCATCAGGTGAATGCAGACTATAATATAGCAGGTGTGTGACTTTCAAAGACCTGAGTGCAAAACCATAACACTGTTCACCATGATGCTTAAGCAGGCAAGACTAGCATGACAGAGCACCTAGCATATCAAGGTTTACACATTAGCCTTCTAATGAAAAATCCATAAAAATCTGACTTTCTGTCCAGGTAGAGCTGTGACTATTTGGACTAACCAGACATCATAAAAAGTCTTTTAGTTAAAACCCCATGTTGATATGCCCATCCATCTATGAGAAGTAACAATAATGAGATTTTCAAGATGACTGTTGTGGTGGTCATATTGGACACCAGATCTGCACCATTTTCATTTAGGACCAAGTATATATCATAAGAAGTCTCTTAATGAAACCCCCATGTTGATATCTGCATCCATTCAGAAGTTAGCAATAAAAGATTTCAAGATGGCTGACATGGTGGCCATACTCAACATCAGATCTGAACCAGTTTTATTTAGGACCAACTAGACATCATATGAAGACTTTCAATAAAAACCCCATATTAATATGCACATCCATTCAAGAGGAGTAGTGATAATAAGATATTGTTATGTATATTTAATTTAATTGTTTGTCTGTTAGTTTTAAATTTTTTTATTCCATTACATGTTACTGGACTTGACCTTGTCCAGAATTGAGTTCAGCTCTGTTTGACCTGATTGACTTTTTTAATTTTTTTTTTTTATTTCATTGATGTAAACAACTAATAACAGCTTCACTATCCTCTATGAGTATGGCTTCATTGACCAGATTATTTATGAAGGTAAACACGTTGATTTGGGTAAGGGTTTTGGGGATTCCAAAGTGAATTTTATAGCGTATTGTTTTAAATAAACAAGGCTCATTAAATCATGCTAGAAAATTATTTTCCATTAGGTAATGGTTGTTTTTAGAAAATGCTAATTTGTGACCTGAGGTCAAACAGAGAACTATATTATCTTGTGACTGTCAGAATTTTACCAGTTGTGCTTTAACATCTGGCACTTTAAACTGTATTATGTTGTGTCCAGTTTGGGCTGAATTTTATTTTCCTCAAATTATTTATTTCAAGTGATTATTTTCTCTGGAAATATAAAAGTGCTCTGGATAAAGACATTCATTGGAATTTATTCTGAATTCAAACCTGGAATAATATTTCTGTGATTCAACAAGAGACTGTTGACACATCAGTACAACGCAGGCCATAACAGACATGTCATCGCCTTCAATTTTAAATCTCTTTGGGACTTAAACTGAATTTTATTCAGGACTTTCTATTACTAGGACTTGTGTCTTTAATTCTTGGATTATTTTTGGATTTAATTCGCAATACTGGAAGTTATTTTTTCTCATTTTTCATTTTGTATTCTAGGGAAATAAATTATTTGTTAAATTTTACAAAGCTTGTTGTCTTCACTCTTTTCTGTTACTTATTTTAAGAGCATAGACTCATAACAATATTGAACAGCAAATTGGTACCATTTTTGTTGAGAACCAACAATACATTATAGGAAGTCTTTTAGTGAAAACCCCATTCTGATATGACCATCTATGTAGGAAGAGTAGCCCTAACAAGATTTTCAATATGGCCAATGTGGTGGCCATATTGGATGTCATGGCAGAATTTTCTGCTTAGAGGATGACTGATAATGGATGAATGACCATGACATAAGCACTATAACCAGTACAGTTAATAAAATGTAATGATGTTAAAATTCTGTAAAATGCATATAAATAAAATATGTCCAATGAGGAAAATGGTTTAACACAAAATGACAGAATCTCCATTAATGGGAGCCCATTCTTAGCTCTGAATGCAGATTTCATAAGTAAAATTAAACCATTTTGACAAAACTACAAATAGCTTGGATTAACTGACCAAGCATGTGTCTCACTGATTCTGCTTGATGTAGCTACCAGGAAGCAGGTTTTTTTTTGAAAATGAGAAATAAGTCTATTAGGTTCCAGACATAGGATGTGAGGTAGTGGTAGTACTCCTGAAGTAGGACATTTTGTTGTTTATAATATGTACCCTGATTTTTGACACAGCATGAAGAGAAGAACTTAGTTCAGCCATAGTGTGTACGTGATATCCTGCATTTCAAAACTGCAATGATTACAATTCATTTTTTTCATGAAACGAGATTCTGCAGTTCTGGATAGTACACTGATTATCATTTGTTACATGGCATTTGATTGGTTTACAATTAAACAATGCTTGACTGTATCTGTGATCTTTTCTGGGTGTACTTGATATTTGTACAAAGCTATAATGGACAGTTTGTTTCCCTCATTATTACATGATACATGTTCACACTCTGACTATATTCATTCAGATTCAAGAAGAAGACAAGATGCCATGTGAAAGTCAGGTCCAGTATTCACTGTCCAATTAAATTTGTTCACATTCCAGGAAAAAACCCAGCTGCTAAGTGATAACGTAGGTCCAGTATTTATTACCTGGCTCAACTCATTTAGATTCATGAAGACATGAAAATTCAGGCATAGCATGTACTGTCTATATTTGTTTGATTTCTTTTAGATTCAGGAGAAAGACAAAATGCTATGCAAAAGTTCAGGTTCTACCTCTGAATTATATCTAAGTGTCCAAGTTAGAATTTAGCCAACTAGAAAAAATGAATCTGGTCTTCTCCTACTAATAGACTTCGAGAAAGCTTTTGACTTGGCTGAATGGGACATTCTGGAGAATGCCCTGAAATCTTTTAACTTTGGGGAATATATTTGTCAGTAGTTTAGAGTATTCTGCAATAAATCAAAATGCTGGGTCATTAATAATGGTTATTTATCACTATTTTTCAATTTGTTAGAGAGGCTGTTGCCAGAAAGACCCTTTAGCACCTTACTTATTTATAACAGGAACTAAACTTCTTGCAATAGAACTAACAAAGAACATAAATATTACAGGCATTTTCTACAGTGAAATGGAGTTCAAATTAGGGCAGTATGCTGACAATGCTTTTTTTAATTATCAGAATTTTCCTTTGTCCTTAACGACAACCATGCAGATATTAAATGACTTTGCCTCAGTCTGCACTGCAATGTTTTGAAATCGAAAGCTATTTGGATTGGAAATGAAAAATGTTCTAAAGATAAAATATTTCCCAAACTTGATATTAACTAGTCAGTGTCCAGTTTAAATTACAGTGTGTAGATTTCTCTTTCAATTTGGAGGATGTGGTTGAACTTCATTATTTGATGAAAAATAGAAAATAACAACTTTGATGATCTTATCAACATCCTAACTTTGCTTGCTAAATACAAGTATGTTCTATATAGAGCATGTTGTACATCAAAAATTCCAAATCTCACCCATCATAAAAACTGTTTTATCACACAAAAGACTGGAAAAGTATGTCACCAAAGTCAAGAACAGAAGTGATGGGTTTAAGAAAAAGTGGACCCTATTGTCATCCTTTGATTTCTTAGTTTTTCATTACTTTCACATCAAACAAATGGGCAATGTAAAGACCTTGGGGTTTATATGAATGATTCTTTGTGTACAGTATCTGTGAGTGTATGTGTTTGTGTTATGTCTATGTAAAGATAAGGATGGAAAATCATTTTAAGAAAATATCCCACACATTCGGTCAGGTGGTGATGTAGGGGAAAATCCTGACAACTTATGTTCAATAAAAAGAAAAAGGGAAGAGAGAAAAGTTGGAAATATGAAAAAAAGAATCTACCCAGATGCCTCTGAAATATATCTAACTGTAAAGCTAGAATTTGCCCAGAGTTTTTCAAGAAGCTGAGAACAACAAATGTTGATGGATTATGGACAACAAACCATATCGAAAGCTCACTTGGCATTATTTCTACATAAAAAAACAACTTCAGTCATTTAAGTTGGTCAAGTGTGAGAATGACAATCTTTTTTAGCTCCACAAAATACCTTAAATGTGATCCTGTTTCGCACACGTGTAGCAAGGGCATAGTTAATGGCTTTGTCAAACTGGAGAAGCACTTTCAATGCCAACTGAGGGGTAATCTGGCCACACTGCAAAAGCAAAATCAATAATTACATTTGCAAGAATCATAATAAGCTTTATAACTAATTACTTTTCATTATACCTGCAATACAAAGATGAGCAGGATATCATTCTTGCCACCGCACACCAGTGAGTCTTTTAGTCTTCCACAGCATTTGCAATAAAGCTTGTCACCACTTCTTCCACCCTGATCGGAGGGTTTTAATGAACCTTTGTAAAGTAGATGTGTGGTCAGCACAGATGCACAATAAGGTTTAACTTTATTCCTCTGGCCACTTTGGTAACTGAGTTGACAGCCTGCTCCTACACTGCACAAGTTTTTATTAAAACTCTGCGAGTTACATACTATCTATACTCATTTATAAATGCAAACATTACTAACCTAGACCTGCCATTGCATAATGATCTGATCTGGCTCTATGCAGTACAGAGTAGTCAGTAGAACAAATATAGACCCTGATCTACTGGTACATTATGTTGTTGCAAATCAAGGTCTATTTTCTTTGCAGTTGGACTCGAATTATAAATAAGTATAAATGGTAGCTGATTAAGTATAAATGCACAATTGAATTTTACTTTCATTTTTCAACTTATTTGGGGGGGGTATTTTTTAAAAAAACTCGGGACAAAAGTTATTTTCAAAATCAAGTTCGATCATTACATCTTTTCTGATACTACATGGAAAATTCAGAATAACACTATACTAATGGAGGCAATCAGCTATTATTGCATCTTACAAATGTACTTTATTTCCTTTTCAAAGGTGGGAAGCATTGTATGCATAAACAAGATTTACTTTTCAGACAAATTTATTCACAATAATTTGTCCTCGTTTTGCATAGCTATGAATTTAACTGAAACTTCATACGAATACAAACAAAACTTTACTGAACAGGCTACTGTTTCTTTGCAATTGGTGTACAGCTACAGCGTAAATAGGTGTTACTATATACTTTTTCTTCACACCTGTATTTTCATGATCTTGATGTACTGCTAAAGAGTAAAACAGATGTTACAATAATTTTTTCACACTTGGATGCTGCTATAGTTGGAACATGAAATATTCAGGTGCTATCTTCACACATGGGGTTCTACTACAATATGAAAAGGACATGTGCAGGTGTTTACTTTATACCTTGGTACTCCTACAGTGTCAAGAAGTCACATACAGGTGTTTTCTTTATAAATAGGTACACCTAAAGTGTGAACAAGACACATACAGGTGTTTTCTTTATACCTGGGTACTTCTACAGCATAAATAAGACACATACAGTTGTTTTATTCATACAAAGGGTACTGCCGCAGCATGAGTAGGACATGAGCCGATTTTTTTCCCCCACATATGGGTTATTGCTGCAATGTGAACAGGATAAATATAGGTCATCTGGATTGGATTTTAAACATAGCTTTTAATAATTTTTTAGTCATATTGCTACAATGTCTGCAATGTGGCAGTTTATAGTGATGTTTAGCACTGGGGCACCATGCCACAGACATGTAGCATCTTGTCCCACTCAGTCGCATTATCTTGACATCAGGCCAACCAGTCCAGACACTACTAACCTCTTAATGCTAAGCACCTAGTAAGGCAGCTGTCAGTACCATTTTTATAAGTCTTTGGTATGACTCTGCCAGGGTTCGAACCTGCAACCTCCGCATCTGAGGAGTACTGCTACAATGTGAACAGGACAAATAAAAGTGGTTTGGTTATTCGAGTTAGATTAGATTATGCTATTTTTTTTTTTTACAGATTCTGGCACAACATGAATAATATTTAATTTCTCTTTGCAAAACTTATGAAAGCAGACATTTCTGGGTCATTTTTAAAGAAAAGAGTTTGATCTGTTCCTTCAGGATAATAAAGAGATGTGATACAGAGTTTGATCTGTCCCTTCAAGGTAATAAACAGTGTGATACAGAATTTGATCTGTCCCTTCAGGATAATAAAGAGATATGATCTAGCGATACAGAGTCTGATCTGTCCCTACAGGATAATAAAGAGATAAATACAGCATCCAGTTTGATTCCAGATCTTGCCCACCGTGAATAATCTGTACTCAAATTGTCATCACAAAGCTTACAGACCCCCCCAAAAAATGATTAATTGCTATGGACTGGTGCAATGGCAGACTGGCACTAAACTGGGTTAAAAAATCAAGTTGTGACAAATCATTACCATTTCAGGGATAATTCTAACTTTTTCCAACACACTGCATTTTAATTGTGACATCACGCTATGGGTTAAACAGGATCATACTTCTTAGTTGGCATGGTCAAAAATCATATGTTTAGTTGAACAAAGATGTCACATTTCTCTGGGGTATTTATAAAATTATCTTCCAAGAATCAACAAGAAGCAAAAAAAAATGAATAATCACCATTTAAAGGTATGTGTAATCAAATTCCCAAATAGGATACCTACATAGCTGAAATAGTCAGTACCAAGCACTGAATGGTGGTTGATTCAGACCAAATGCTAGACTGATTCAGGCCATGTTAAATATTATATGAAAAACAATGTGACACAGATACTTGGTTTTTAAATAGTTATTACTGTTTTTACAAATGTAATAGTCAAAAAGTGAGTGTTCTGTAAGATGTAATGACATTGATCAATGGCTGGTGTTCACTTCTGACAGGGATTAATAGTCAAAAAGTGAGTGTTCTGTAAGATGTAATGACATGGATCAATGACTGGTGTTCACTTCTGACAGGGATTAATAGTCAAAAAGTGAGTGTTCTATAAGATGTAATGACATAGATCAACAGAAAAGGGATCATTCTTAACATCTGCATACAAAAGTCAGTAAAAATTTATTAATCCGTACTGACAGACCCGACAATCTGCCTGATTAACAAATCTGATGCTTCAATCAACATGAATATACACTTTTTCTCCATCACCAATTATGCATGACAAAACAAAAAAAAAGGGCAAAGAAAAACTTGGTGGTCTAGGTCCAAATCTGGGTGCCTCCAACCCCATATGACTAGTCCTACAATGTCAGATATCTACCCTGATATTTACCCAAGCAACATAAATATCAGGTTAGATGTCTTACATTGTAGAACTACTTCATGACCTGTAAAGTTACTTCACAGGGGCCCATATCGTTCCTTACAATTTGCCTGTTGTACATATACTATATAATAACTAAAAGGGAGGACACTTCTCTCCTTTCTCGTGCGACCTAATTAAGAATAAATGCCAGTATTTCAAGCTATGCCTTGCGAAGCTTAATAAATTTAGTACTGATATTTAGCTTAGTTATTTTACTATGTATCCCTATCCAAAGTTTGACTTAATATCATACCTTTAAGGAACAACAAACCATTTTCCCATGCTACTGCTCGACATGGCCCTGATCGTGAAGGCTTAATATGCAAAACACGTTGAATTGAATACTGCCTTCTCATTGGCCAACTAAAAATAGGTTATAAATAATTGCAGATGTCATTTTCTTTTAACCAATAAGAGGACAATATTCCATTCAGCAGGATTTCGCCTACATATTAAGTGGACGCAATCATGGCCATGTTGACCAGAAGCATGGGAAAATGGTCTGGCATTCCTTAAAGTAAGCCAAACCTTGCATAAGAATACAAAGTTGAATGCCTTCGCTAAGCATTGGTACTAAATTTATCAAGTTATACGAAATGTAGCTTGAAATATCAGTGTTGATTCTTAAATAGGTAGCGCGAGAAAGGAGAGAAGTGTCCTCCCTTGTATTGTTTTATACTATATGAATCACTGATAGTTAAAATGTAGGCAACGATACCAGCACCTGTGGGTTACTTTACATCAAGATGCAACTACAAGCAAAAAATCAAAACGGGATTTAACTGGAAAATACATTTATCACTGAATCTACTTGGCATAATAATATATACAAAAATTAGTTGCTTTGACTTTAACGAAATGTTTGGACCCATGTGTCGCACAATCAGGCATAAATTTGATTTTTTTTTGTTGTTTTTAAATCTGACCCCAGATCAACAGAAAGTTTCAGCCCTTGAAACTTTAATTTTAGATACATCACCTGAATCAGTTCATCTAGACTTTCCTGAAGTGTATGACCAAGGGTTGTATTTCGATACAGTTGATATGCACTCATTTTGTCTGAAATTTTTTAACAGTTACTTCTCGTGTATCTTCTACCAACTGCAACAATTTTCTAGCCGGAAACGACGAATATCAGCTAATCGGAACATCACTCGTTTCTTTCCGGTAATAGCAAGATTCAGGTGATGTTTGGCGCATTGATTTATAAGTAACCGATTCGCCGGAAGTAAGGATGCCGTTCCTAAGAATATCAAAGAATATTACGTACAATTTCCACAAGAACAATGTGTAAAGAAATTTCAACCACAGTTCATGATAGTAGCTAGGAGGTATGCCGAGATTCTCTCCACTGCGCATGTTGCAGATGCAAACAATTTCACCATACACCTGTTAGATAGGAATTACACCCACCCCCCGTATAGTTTTAAGTAGTTATTAAATATAACGAAAACGAATTTTGACAGCGTAGGCAATACCAAATTCTGAAAGTGCAATGAATAAATTACAAACTATACAACAAATAAAAAAGGTGTCGGCTCTTTTTTCTTTTACAATTTATCTTTAGTCTGTGCAGTGAAAATAACAAAGCGGAGCTACCATTTTTCTTGTTTATTTTTTTTATATACAGTACTCCATAAGACAAATTTCTTTCATCAAGTATACACCAAAAACAAGGGAGTTAAGAGTTCGTTAACTAAAACCTAAGGTAAGGTCTCACTGGACAGTTTATCTGGTGAAATTTCATCCGACAATGACCTATTGCAGAAAAATGAGAATAATTTTACACTGAAGAAACAAATAAAACAAACTAATGATTTTTGTAGAAAGCATGCATGTGAGATTTTGAATGTGGTAATCAGGTTAATTCCTTATACAAATGGTGGCTTTTATACTGAACCAACAGTGCCACCAACCCCTCTTTTTTACATTCATTTTTGACAGCAAAGAGCTATTTTGATTATTTTCCTGTGACAAGGCAGCTAAAGGAATCAGTATGTGCCTTATGCACAAATAAAGTTCACTAGTACTATAACAAATCAGCATACTTTTCATCACCCCTCAACCATCTCGATTTTTAGATATTTACCTCTGTAGCAGACATACGTTAATACGTAAGCCAAGTCGGCTGTTCATTTGCAGCCCAAGTTACGCATAATGATTTCTAATGCTAGCCTAACTGTGACAGGCAGTC
This sequence comes from Megalonaias nervosa, assembly GCA_016617855.1. Lineage (NCBI taxonomy): Eukaryota > Metazoa > Mollusca > Bivalvia > Unionida > Unionidae > Megalonaias > Megalonaias nervosa. Next base: position 35,466 of record JAECUM010020978.1, read on the forward strand.
ACCAAACAAGCCAACCCATTTTCAAGCCTAACTCAAAGTAAATCTAAACCACATTATAGATTTAGCTTCTGTGTGAATTTCTAAATGCTAGGCTTATGATAATTAGCTTATGATAATTAGGTTAATGCCTTCTACCTTAAAAATTAGGGAGGTGTCAAAATACGAAACTATCCAGTGAGACCTAAGCAAGGTCTCTTTCAAATAGTCAGGAAAGGAATGATACCTGTTAACTGGAATATCCTCTGCCTTCTCCGTCAAGTCGACCAAGAAACCTAGGCTGTAATTCATCGCTATTAGAATTATGTTCTGATACATTTTCGTTAACACAGAACAATATGGCGGCAAAAGGAGACAGATTCATAACTGAAACAAATCAGGTATTTGCTGTCATAACATATGTGGTGTACTCACCAAACATATTACATTTATGTAGCAGCAAGGAGGGTGTGTGTGTGTGTGTGTGTGTGTGTGTGTGCGTGCGTGATTTGGATTTTTAACGTGTTGTTATGTGTATGTAATTTAATTACTTGTGTGTTCCTTTTAAATTTTTTATTTTATTTTATTTTATTCCATTTTATTTATGTAGCAGCAAGGAGGGTGTGTGTGTGTGTGTGTGTGTGTGTGTGTGTGTGTGTGTGTGTGTGTGTGTGTGTGTGTGATTTGTATTTTTAACGTGTTGTTATGTGTATGTAATTTAATTACTTGTGTGTTAGTTTTAAATTTTTTTATTTTATTTTATTTTATTCTATTACATGTTATTGTAATGATAACTTTATTTTCACTGGATTTGACATTTGTCCAGAAAATTCAGTTCAGTTCTGTTTGTCCTGATAAACAGGTAGTAGTAGAAACACTGTAGCTAATTGGTGACCTAGATTCAGAGCCAATTTCAAGTTTGGAGTAAACAACTTTTTTTATTTTTCAATCTTATAGTAAGACTTGTTCAGTAGAATCAAATCCATACCTAGCGTACGTGATAATCGGCATGTAATGTTTCTACGCAGCTCGGAGGAATTGATCACGTGACCCCATATGGGGATCTGTTCTGCGTTGTAGTTAGGCTTAAAACTCACGTTGTCATAGTGATTTTGGCAAGTCTTGCTTTTAACCTTTGGATCTCAAAGGTGTTTTTGTTGTGACCAGTTTGAATTGAATTTTTATTTTAATTCAGTTTAAAGTAATTTATTTTCCCTGGAAATTACTAGTGCTTATCAGAATTCTTGGACAAAGACATTTATTGGAAATTATTCGGAATTCCAAACTGGAATATTATTCTTGGTGATTCAACAAGGAACTGTTGACATATCAGGACAAAGCAGGTTATTGAAGACGTCATTGCCTTCCATCTTGGAACTTCATCGGGATTCGAACTATGATTCACTTTGGACTTTTATTGATAGGACTTATATCTTTTAATTCTAGGATTAATTTCTGGATTTGATTCATAAACCGTAAGTCCTTTTTCTTATTTTTACCTTGTTTTTCTAGGGAAATAAATTATCTTGTTAAATTTTACAAAGCTTATTGGCTTCACTCTTTTCTTTGTTACTTTTGTACGAGCCTAGACGTAACACGCGTGAACAGACCACTTTTTTTTAGAACAGTCTGTTTTTGAAAATAAAACTTCCTACAGAAATGAAAACACAAGCGTCAATAATGCTAAACCAAGACCTCTAACCGGGTTGCACTAAACCGAGACCTCTACAGGGTTAGCGCATTTTTGTTATTTTTTCTTTTGACGCTTGTGTTTTCAAATTTTTATGCGTCCTCGTTTCCCGACCCGGGACATTCACTGTTGGTCGTCCTCTTCCTGCTGCTGGTGGCGTAATTAAATCATTATCATATCACTGATAATGCTAACCATGGAATCTCGTACAGCTAAACTAGCTTGACAGCAACTAGAGGCAATTAAGAAATATCTCCCCGTCCGTGATTCTGTCAAGCAACAACTACAAGCGCGTCAGGAGTCTCAGGTGGAATTTACAGGAGGTGCAGAACAGTTATTTAAACCAATTGTCAAACCAACCAAGAAAATTGTTACAGCAACTGAGGCAGCACAAAAAGCTCTTGAGACATTACCTGTTGATATTACTGGCCGTCTTCAAGCAACTCGACCACCACTCTTGCAACCCCCTCAACCACAACTTGAAGATGAGCCACAACCAAACGTTAGAACTAACATTAGAAATAAATTTACGCCGGAAGGTATTGCCGCTATCAAGACCCCAAGCCAATTAATTAATATTTCCGCTATCAAGACCCCAGGCCAATTAATTAATATTGCCGCGTTTGGATATAGTAATAGAGATGGGTATGTTAAACCCGAATATGTTAAAAACCTGAAATCTGCCAATTGGGTTAAGGATGTATATCGCCTCGCTACTGATACTCCGCAGATCAGATATGAAGAAGATGTTAATAATTTTAATATTTTTATCCAGGCAGTAGACCAGCTAAACAAGTAAGGAAAAAACGAAAAGAAGAAGAAATGAAGCTGCGACTTAAAAAAGATAAACAAGAAAAGAAATCATCCTTAACAACAAGTAAGAAAAAAGCAGACGAAACAACTGGAAGTGGTCTGTCCAACGCTAGTGATTGGGTCACTCCTGGTACAGGTACCAGAAGTAGCCTTGATAAACTTTGTCCCAATAACCAGTGGCTTCACTAGGGTTGGTGTCACCCACTGTGGTAGCTCATAGTGTCACCCCAATGGAATTTTATAGACAGTCATGTGCGGTAACTCATGGTATCACCCCCATGGAACCCCTTCCTGCACAAAAATTCAAAACTTTTATAGACAGTCATGCGGCAACTCATGGTGTCACCCCCATGGACATCCTTCCTGCACAAAATTTCAAAAATTTTATAAACAGTCATTTTGGTGTCACCCCCTCTGATGGTGTCACCCGGTGCGGTCCGCATCCCCCTAGTGACGCCACTGCAGCAGCAGGAAGGGTGAACCCTACAACTTTGCAGAGACTTTATTTATAAAAAATAAAGGTTCCTACAGGGGCTGAAAAAAAAGGTCAATAACATAAACCGAAGCCTATAACCTTATTATTTCCATACAGTTTAGGTTTCTCATTTCCGTTACTTTTTGTTGACGTATTTTTTTTCAGATTTTTATGCGATTCGTTTACTCGCGGGTCAATCAATTTTTGTCGTTCACCCTTCCTGCTGCTGTAATTAAATCATCATTGTTATATCAATAATGAGTATTGGAGAACCACACTCAGCTAAATTAGCTCGAGAGCGACTAGAGGCAATTAAAAAATATCTACCTGTTCCTGATTCTGTTAAGCAACAACTACACTCGCGTTAGGAGTATCAGGTGGAATTTGCAGAAGGTGCAAAACAATTATTTAAACCGATTGTCGAACCAACGAAGAAAATTATTACAGCAACCGAAGCAACACAACGAGCCCTTGCAACATTGCCTGTTGATATTGCTGGTCGTATTCAAGCTGCTCAACCACCACCACAAGCAGCTCAACCACCACCACAAGCACCACCACAACCACCAAGAACCAGAACTAATATAATAGATAAATTTACACCTGAAGGTATTGCTGCTATCAGGGACCCAACCAAATTATTTGATATTGCCGCGTTTGGATATTATGAAAGAAAAAAAATATGTAAAACCAGAACATGTTAAATCTCTAAGCTCTGCCAATTGGATCAGGGATATATATCGTATTTCTACTGGTATTCCAGAAATCAGATCTAATGAAGATATTGAAAGTTTTAATGAATTTGATGAGGTTGTACATAGATATATAAAAGAGACTAAACAAAGCAAACGATTATCACAACCACCACAACAACAACTACAGCAACGAGAGCTACAACGACAACAACGAGAGCTACAACGACAACAACAACGAGAACAACCATCACCGCAACAAGAACAACAATTTCAAGAAATGATGAAACGATTTCAATCACCACGACAACGACAACGACAAGAACAACAACAAAAAGAAGAATTTGCAACATTACCACAATCACCACAAATTAAATTACCACGATCACAACAACTACAACCAGTCCAAACAACAGGTAAGGAAGAAGAAGAAAAAGAATTTTATGATACTCCTGGAGCAACTGGAAGTGGTCTAGGAAGTGGTCTTATTACATGCCCCAATAATGTCCTTGCTGATGTCGATCGACTAGAAATTCTCATTGGAGGAAAATGAGCTGGTAATAATTCATCAGAAATCGTTAATGAAGCAGCTAATATTTGTAAACGGTTATTTACAGGCGGTATCATGGATATTAATGTATATCGGTCTCTCATTAATGAAATCGCCGATGATTACCACAGTGATTAGATACAATTAGTGATAAAGTCATTTAATAACAAAATGATCGTGCATGGTACTCAACGTGGACCTACCATGGTCAGGGTAATAAACTCTCGATTACCAGTATACAAAACGACCTACGGAGATGGACTAGGTGATGTTGTTCAGGGTCTGTTTAGAAGAATAGCCCCAAAAGCAATACCGATTGCAAAGCAGCTAGGAATGAAAGCTATTGATGTTGTTCGTGAAAAAGGTATAAGCGCTGTTGGTAATCTCGCTAGCAAAGCATTCTCAGCAATCAAAGATAGACTATCAAGATTAATACGCAGACCACAAGCGACCCGACCTCAACCTGTGAAATTGGCCAGCACTGAAGTGATGCCCGCAAGTGTAAGTAAAATAATAAATCAAGCCGCTAATCAAAAACTAGCGGAGTTGGCTGATGTACCAATGTCGGAAAAGGAAAAAATATAACTGCTAGTCTGATAGCAGGAAGTGGTCTCACTTACCGAAGTGGTCTTTGTGTTAGACGAAGACGATAATAATAAAGATGTTTAAGCGCATATCTGACCCCGCGTTCGACATGGATGCACCAGTACTCAAAGATGAGTCTGTGCGTGATTATCAGTATTATTCTTATGACGCACGACTGCCAGATCAGCGTGGACGAATCGAACTACAGGTTCAAGATACAAGTAGGTATTTCCTACCCGCTGAGGCATTTATTGAAGTAGAAGGTGAAATTTTAAATAACGCTAATCCTGCAGTACCACCAGTAGAATATGGAGCTGAAGTTAGAATTGGTTTTGTTAATAACGGTATTATGGCGTTACTTGATAGCGCTACGTACATGATTGACGGAAAAAATATTGAATCAATTCAGAAAGAAGTCGACGTTGCCACGACGATATTGGGTCTTGCGAGATACAGCGATGATTATTCAAGATCAGCTGGTCCATCAATGATGTTCTCAAAAGATACTTCTGACCACCCTGACAGTAGAAATCAGGTTTTTCGACAACCCAATAATCGAGCTGTTCCTCCTGTTGCTGCTGCTATTGAAGATCTACCTTTTTCAAATCCAGATTTCAACTTAGGATTTGCAGCGCGTCGATCAATGTTAAAAGGTGATAGAAGAGTATTTTCATGTGCAATTCCACTGTCACATATCTTTGGATTCTGTAGAACTATCAGAAAAGTCATTTTCGGAGCCAAACATACGGTTGTACTTGTACGAAAAGGCATTGATAATGATGCATTATGGAGACCCATTGGTGATCCTGGTATAGTATTACTAACAAAACTTTCATTGTGGATGCCAGTGATGACTCCGTCAATATCTGAAGAAGACCGGTTGCTATCTTTTATGAGTCAAGGCGGTAAATCAACGTTGTCATGGTTGACTATGACCACAGATGCTGTAGATAGCGCTATTAATGGTTTATTTACATGGCAAATAGCTTCTCAGCAAGGTGTTTCTGCACCAAGACATATATTTATTGCGTTTCAAAATACTGCACGAGTAAACAGTCAAAATCAAAGTATTATGGTATTTGATAAATTAGGAGTTAGTGAAATTTCATTAAGGATAAATGGACATCAAGAACCATCCGAGGATATTTTGTTAAATTTCGATCAAAATCATGTAGCACGTGCATATCATCGTCTTATGTCGTTCATGGGACGTGATCAAAACATTGATACTGGTTTACAAATATCACAGCTAGATTTTACAACGCTGTATCCGATTTATTACTTTTCACTAGAACATTTAGATTTAACCAGACAATCAGTAGTTGATATTCATTTTCGAGCTCGTGTTAATAGAGATGCTGGAGCTATTCCTAATTATAGAGCAATCGCAGTTATACTCAGCGATAAATCAATGTTACTCGAAGGTTGTTGGTGGACGAATGAGAGTTATTGATGCTCCAGTAGAAAACATGTAATTAGATCGTTCATAATATTATAAATGTCATATCATCACGTTAGTGTGAGTCTGACTCCTGGTCAGATTAAAAAGCTACAATCAGCATCAAAAAATAATTGTGGAATAAAAATATCGCTAAAGCGAGAACAGATGACCGGTGCAAATAAATTATCGTTGACCGAGCGTCAGTTCAAAAGCTTCAATGAAGCTAAAAAATCAAATAAAGGTATAAAACTTAATCTTTCTGCGGGAGCTATCAAAGATGCTGTTAAGACGGGTGGTGTATTTCCACTTCTCGCAGCTATACCAGCATTAAATAGCAGCTGCAGCCCCAGCTGTTGCAAAAGCAGCTGCATTAGGTGCTGTTGGAACAGCTGCTGGAATGGCATTAAAGAAAGCAACCGGACAAGGAATAAAAACCTCCAAAAAAAAGGGAAAAGGTCTAAGACTACCAGGAACCCCGTATTCGTGGTACGAAAAGGGTCTAAGATTACCAGGGACCCCGTATTCGTGGTACGGAAAGGGTCTAAGACTTCCCGGGACAGTTTACTAATATCACCCATGTCCAATTTTGATTTACTTAATGCTGCTAAAAAATTAAAAATAAAAAACTTCAGAGGTGTTTTTATGCGCGATCAATTGCCAAAAAACCAAACAATATTGAAACCGGTATCATTAATCTCGATAAAAACTCTGGTCCAGGCACGCACTGGGTCGGATATGCAATTGATCCACGTGGAATTATTTATTTCGATTCGTATGGATTAGCGCCACCAAAAGAATTTTTAGAGTACGTTACCAGCGATAAAAGTATTCCAATCTGGTATTCAACGCTACCAACACAAAAAATAACTGATCCCCCAATATGCGGTCGTGAGACCCTCGCTGTGCTTGATGCTGTATCAAAATCAGCAGCGCCACCTCATAAAGTCGTGCACGCGTTCACTACACTACGTCATCACACTTAAACAGACATCAGTAAATATAATGGTAGATATTTATGGAAGATCCTCAGGTAGAGCTCAGAAGGTCGATTTATCTAAATATGCAACTCTTGATCAGCTCAGAAATGAAATCGATGATTTATTAAATATCACAAGTGTGGATCAAAATGAAGTCGTCGTTTTTCAGGACAAACAAGGACGATTAAAAACGAGTAACATACAACTACCAGATGTACTTGTACGAATTCCCAACGCGGTTGTTAATAATATCGTTACTTTTACTGATCAAGGTAAAATACAGGATTCCGGTAAATCGGTTAACGACTATGTTAAGAAAACTGGTGATGTATTTACGGTGACATTATTATGTCAGGAAGAAAAATTACATATCTTATGAACCCAACCTCGGATACAGACGCAGCAACAAAAAAATACGTCGATGATCAAGAATCCAAGTACGTGTCAGTGCGCGGTGGTATAATGCGTGCATTTCTCGACATGAATAATAATGGTATTAATAATCTCAGAACACCAGAAACAGATTTTGACGCCGCAACGAAGAAATACGTCGACGATAAGGAAATTCCAATAACGACTTCGTTAACGACAATCAATGATGGAATTGCTGCATTTAGAACTGATTATATTAATCACGTGCAAACGTTTCTGAATTTCCGTAGAAATATAAACAGATCTATTAACGAATTTTTTGGAACTCCACCAGTCGTTGACATAAAACTTACCGACATTAACATGAAAATCAACGATATTGTTAGTGGAATTCCTAATATCATTGAAAAAACGAATCTTATTAAAATTCCTCACAAGCAGATCTTCAACGTAGTATACACAGTAGCATCAGGATTAGGAGTATGGACACTGCAAGATAATAATCTCAAACACACCGCAGAAATTACTGGCGTATACAGACTGTCCGTATTTAGTAGTGCAAAATTCAGTATATTTACTACATTTCCATGGCGTTATTCAATCGATACTTTTTCTGGAGTTGTATCCGTTATAATAAATAAAGATGCGGAAGAAACATTTCTGCTGGAGGCATCTGATAAAAAATTAACCAGAGCACTATACTGGTGGTGCTTGGAATTTGTATGTGAAACTCCTCAATTAGTTATCTAGATAAATATAATGAATCAAGAGTCATTTATCGACGTTCAACGTCACAGATACGCTCAAGTATGTGAGTGTCAAACCAAACTAAAAAATATCATCGACGATTACACGATAAAGGTAAAAAAATATCGGCGACGTATGGTTGTTATTGATATAATGGTATACTCGGTTTCTGCTGTTATTGCTGGAACTGGATTATTACTATCAACAATAACGATGACAGCGCCTGCAGTTGTAACAATTATAGTTTCAACGGCAACAACATGCGCAGGTATTTTCAGTATTATCGCTAAGAAAATATCTACGTGTACAAATGATAAACTAAACGAGTACATAATGAAATTGCACACAGCAACATCATCTTATTCTAAACTACCATCGTATCTTTCGGCGTACCTAAGCGATGGTAAAATATCCGATGAGGAGTTCGCAACGATAATGGAAACTTATCATGAGGCATTCAAAGTGGATTCTAATCATAAAGTGGAGGGTTGAATTTCCGCTCTATTAAAATAATAATTAAATACGGAGTATTTTAAATAATGTCATCGTTAGAATTATTACAGCAGATCGTAGCTAATAAAACGCCGTCAAAAACTACTATGATATCATTAAGTTCAACCAATCCTGAATTTAGCGTTAACTTTCCGACTGCAATTCCAGCAAAGGAAATTGCATTAGCGCAGCTTCGAGTTTATCATAGCTGGCCAAATATCAGGTCAAAACCGTTTGGTGGACAACAACCAAATAATTCACTGGTATTTGCGAATAAGAATAAACCGGATGGAAGTCCTGATTGGCAAGTTGTTGGAATTACAACGGGCAGTTATCAAATAGAACAGATTAATGACGAGTTCCAACGCAGAATTAAATCTATCACAGGAAAAGAATCTAAAATAGCGATCACTGTTTACGAACCAACATTATCAGCGGTGATTGAAATAAATTCTCCTGATTACCTCGTAGATATTTATCAGAGTTCGATCAGATCAGTGTTAGGATGGCCTGAAGTTGCACCTATTTATAATGGAGTTTCAGAACCAACTAAAAATGAATTTAAAACGAGTGAAGAAAAATTCATTAAAGACCCAGAATATCGAAATAAAGATCCATGGAACTTAATAGTATTTAAACGTGATCCAAATGACGATACATACTACTTTACCGATCTTGACGGTAAGAGGATCCCCAAGGTGGCTGGATCAGCATTTACGGTTATCAGGACGCCAGGGGGGACGCGGATTCGACGGATTGTTGAGGAAGAATTTTTTAAAAGATTTATAGATGCTCTTAAGCCTGAATACGATAAAATATTTAATGATTTAAGAAGTTTACTTATTTCATTATCTCAACATTATGACGATGGTGTAAAAAATCAAGTAATCGAAACAATAAAACATTTAAATGGGATGTTACTCGATTTATACATTGCCAGTCGAAGTATTATGGGTATTGTAATTGATACTGAATTTCCTCGCTCAGATCTAGAACTTAGGAAATTATTTCTTGATCATTACAAAATAACAGAAAATGACTTACAAACATTTATTATACCAGATTTAAACAACGCTAAAATGACTTGACGATCTTATTGAAGAATATTATCCCGGAGTAATTGAATCATGGAGAAAAATAGCCACACCACCGGTTATACTAAAACATAATAACAACCCTTTTGGTGCCGGACGTCGTATATCGCCGGGCATTGTAAATATAACATCAGTAATTGCAGTCAATCTGGTATGCGATATTATTGAAGGTAGCTATCAGGTAGATCTTTCTAAGTCTAACCAGCCCCAGCAAGGGTACATATTATACAGTTTCAGTCCATTAGCCCCCCAGGGTGGTTAATTGTATCAGAGCCAATTAACCCCGTGTACCTGCGAGTTCATAATCCGTTATTATCAAGGATACACTTTAAACTTACAGACCAGAGCAATCGCATCTTGGACACAAGAAATGAAGAACTAAATATAAATCTGTATGTGAAATCATAATGCGTTATCATAACAAAAAAAAATATCCGGATGCATAGTGCTTGTCTATGATACATAATGGTTGGTATACAATACAGTATAGTATATACTTGTCAATATAACTTTGCCTGCGGTCTCATTCAATGCTAATCGGCAACTTTTCCTATGTGGCAACCAGTAACTGACAAAATAATAATACTGCATTCTTTGTTTACATAAAATCCGCGCACAAGATTTCTCATAGTTCACACAGGCAATCGAAATCTATTGTCTAGAAGGCTGTGGCTGCATAATTAGCTCTTATTGATTATTCCATAACGGCTGTATTGCCTGTATCTGTGTGGCCGATTACTGCGTAAAGTTATTTTAAGAATACGCTATGACTAAATCAATCTCCTTGGTAACGGCTTACGCATAGACTCAGTGTTATACAGAATTATTTATATTTTTTGGAAACTAGAAATATAAAATCCCATTTTACACAGAAAACTGTGGTTTTTGTTAAGAACACTGTAGTTTTTAGGAAATAGGCTATTGGTAAACACATATTAACTTTTTCAGTATGTATTTATAACAAGGTCCGATAGCTCAATTGATAGCGTGTTGAAACTCTCATCCGGGGGGTCATGGTTCGAGACTCGTGAAAGACATATGTCTGCGGGGTAGATTTTAAGCCAAGATTTATAATCTATTGGGGGCTCCAGCCCCCCCCCCCGTCTTCAGAGTACACCAATCCACTACGTCAACACGTGGTGGATTCACTTTTGTGAATCACCCATTGGTTGATCATTGGGGGTTGGTGTGCTGGCGTGAAGACGGCATTTCATCATATCATCATCAACATCATATCATCTCATCAAAAATATACAGCGGGGGGGTGATATGAGGTCGTGACCTTGTGACTTCACTAAAGGGGTACCCCACACAAGGGCCATTCCAAAAGACACATCGCAAAACTAAAAATAAACCTAGGTTCCAGGTCACAAAGACCAATCAGCCTTTGAGTTTCTAGAGTTTCGTTTCGGATATTTAGGAATTTTTGTAAGGCAATAAACAGAATCTGGTTGGTCACTAAAATAAGACCTACACGTGTATAAACAACCCTCTGAGTTTCTAGAGTTTCGGTTACGGATATTTAGGAATTCTTTCGGGGGTAAACAAATAACACGTACAGACAGTCCTCTGAGCCTCTAAAGTTTCGGTTTCGGATATTTAGGGGTTCTCTTGGGGGTAAATGTCTAAACAAAGAACCTCATTAGGTTTATCTGATACAACTATGGAATGGTAGATCGAATATCACCTCGCGCTGTATATTTTTGTTTATTTTTATATTAAATATACACTCATTATATAATGAATTTTGAAAATATCAATGTCATTGTTTCTGCGATTAAAAAATTACAACATAACGGTATCAATGTATCTGACAATCTTAATGCTGAAAAGATTCTATGTGATTTTGACTCATTACAACAACGAAAGAACGAGAACAGATTCACGCTATCTGCTGATTATAAATTCATGAAAGTTATCCAGCAAGGGATGTTAAAGTCACTGGCAACTGTCACTGATGATCAGGTAAAGTTGTTTGTACCTCTCTCAAACGCTATTGACAAAATCAAGCTAGAATTATCTCATGAATACGAACAGAAAAAGATTATGAACTTTCGTATAAGACAGTTAAGACAGCATTGTGAAAATACGAGTGAAAATGACAGCGATAATGAGAGTTCTGGATCATTGACTGTGATAATAGCTAAACAAAATCCTTGGGAAAATTAGCATATTCTGCTTAGTATAATGCAACCTACACATATTGACAAGTATATCTTATATCAAAGAACCAACCATTATGTTTCAGTAGGTATCATAGACAAGTACAATATTGCCCGTGCTTGTTGTGCAAAGTTTTTCGTTGAGTTTGCTAGTTTTCGTTGGGTCAAAACCCCAGGAAGGTTAACGGGAATTAACATTAGATTTTAAATTTGTTGATCAAAAACTGGTTTTTTCCAGTTCTTTTGCTCGTATTGTGTAGATTTTTGCTAGAGAATTACGATAAAAATCCGGAAAAAAACCAGTTTTTCATCGAAAATTTAAAACCTAATGTTAATTTCCGTTAACCTTCCTGGGGGTTTGACCTTCAGAATTTGTCAAAATCTGATTGATTTTCACTGATTTTTGGTCATTTTTCATGCAAAAAACGAGATTTTCGAACAAAAAACGCGGTTTTCAGAACAAAATCAACGAAATACAAAAAAATTAAATAAAATTATTTTTTATTTGCAGTACTTGAGATACATAACCAAATTCACTGAAATGTTTTTACAGTCAAAGGTATGGACAATCAGAATAGCTTTTGACATTAACTCGTATCTAGTATAAGCGGACAACTACGATATTTATCATTATATTTGACGGAGCGCTTAATCATTTGGTAACATTAAAAATACGGTAGACTAAACGTATTGAAATCTTATTTTTTGTGCAAATCTTTTGGAAAAGGCAGATTTCTGTATATTTTCTGCCACGTATTGTACTGAAGGTGGTACTATGTCAAAATATTTGGCAGCAGAATTAATTGACTTGAACATAATTTCTTCCCCAGATTCTGCATTCGCTGATTTAACAGGTCTTGCAAATCGTGCGCCGCCAGTGTTTCCAAACTTACAGTTTTCACTTTGCGTGATAATACGTAGATTTCCAAGTGAGTTGTCAAGTTTATTGCCGTTGATGTGATCTACCACATACCCATCTTTGATTAGTCCAAAATAACACTCGATCATAAATCTATGTGATCGATAATTTTTATTTCCTTTGGTATTAAACGCAAGATAACCAGTATTGGTAATACTACCGACTGGTTTTTTTCAATCTGCAGTTTCTAATCACACCTTCTCGAGATGCTTCATAATTGGTAATGATTGGATGTGACAAACTCATTTTGTTTCATTTATATATAATATTTATTTGTCTAAATCATTGTTTTTTGAAAATCTAGCCAGATAATCTTCTTCGGTTTTTATAGGAGAGTCAGTGTTATATTTTTTATCATAATATCGTTTCAACTCTCTGTATTTTTTACCACCTCATTGCGCACACAGGTGAGTTTTTCCTCTGACTCCAGCACTACACACAATACACGGTTTTGGTCCTAAACTCCCGTTCCTGACGCATTGCATATGATAACTACAGTATTCATTCACGCATGTTCTGTTACACGGAGACGTATAATCGATTTTTAACCAGTTGCAATGATTTGGTTGAATCATATACAAAAGATTAACGTTCAATTAAATATATATTTTGCCCTAATTATAATATGGAAGAATTATCCGTGATTGAACCCTACGCAACCAGATTCGATCTTGACAGACTACCTGAGTATAAATTTAGTATTTCGATGCAAGATCTAGCTTTAACTAATAAAGATGTAACTAAACGTATCCGTGAGGCCAAGAAGGAATTTCGTGACGATGGTACAGTTCATGCATGGTCAACATTCAGAGTTGGAAATGTTTCTAATACGATGAATGACAAACGAGGAAGAGTAATCATTAACCACCTTGATAATCAAAAAATATTTTATTTTAATAAAATTTATTGTAAATACAGAAGAAGATATTTGGATTATTCGTGACAAGCGCGATCCCGTCCGCGTGCAGTCAGGAAATAATATCTTCTTGAGTAATAACTCCAAACCAGGAATACTAACTGGTATAGATAAACCGTATTATGAGCGATCGTACCCTGTAACTGCGGTTGTCTATGGAATATTTCCGCTGAATAATAAACCTAATGTTGGGATCTCAAACCGATGAGATTGTCAAGGATAAACTGCGTAGCTGAGCGAGTTACAGAACACTTTACAAACGCGATACGTGGTAATGGTTTAACGGATTTAAGACGTAAAAAAATAAATACATGGGCAGAGTCGGTTAAAGATACCGGAGCGTCTATCAAAGACGTTGCTGAGCTAGAGAAGAAATTAAGATTTCCAATAACAGTAAAAACATTAACCGGAGAGATTTTGTACAAACCGAAATATATAAAAAATGGAGCTCCGATAGATATTATTGATCATAACGCGCACGCATGGACTGCTGCAGTAACAATATTTCCACGAGATAGAAAGGTTAAATTTTATGACGGTGATATCTTTGATTTTATTAAAAATATTAGTAAAACCGATCCTGTTTCTGTTTGGTTATTTCAGAGTTCGGAATATGATCATTACGATCAATTTGTACGACCTAACGGTGATATTTATCGTACAGAATATCTCCATGAGGAAATGGAACATCTTGCACTGAAATATACCTCTGATGATGTCATAGTTAGACAATTACTGAATAACTGTTTTACTGTTCCGTCAGTCGCTGCTCATTTCGCTCAGGAGAAAAATTCATGGAAAACGACACGATCGGAATTTCTTGAAGATGTCAAGAAAAGTTGTATAGAATATGGGCACGGTGGATTATGGAACACCAAATACGATTATAGTGATGTTATCTCGGTTGATATGGTAGCATGTTATCCTGGGAGTTTTCTTGGATATGGAGCATGTTCTAAATACTTTAAGAGATTCGGACATCCTACACATGAGATGACCAGGGTTGTAATAAACGGACCCCTTCCCATGGAAGGACCAGATTTTGACTTAACAGGATTTGCTCACATAGAATCATTCGAGTTTAGAGAAGATCTCCATGCGATTACTTATATTTGGTTCGGAAGACATTTTTCAGAAAAATGTTGGGTTCCGATAGTACTATTGCGATATATGCTTGATGCTGGATTTTTAATATCGTTGAGAGTAACTGAAGCGACTATATCGTATAGTTCACAGAAGCAAGTTTGGTTACCAGAACCGGACAGATTTAATATCGATGATACCAGGAATGAACATGATGAAAAACTTGCAAAAGATCTTGGTAGAAAGATAATCGGTAAGTTTACTCAAGGTGGTTCATACGATTATAAACGGTATTGTACAAGATTGATTATGGACGATGCTGAACTAGATTTTATAATCGCTGATACAACGGAGAAAAACACATTTATAAACCGATGTAATGCTTATTTATCAGATGGAACAAAACTAGGTACCATTGTGAGCTATCTTGATGGCGACTCACCACAATTTACTCATTTAAGATCTTCGATGTTAGCTTATGTTTCGATAAATCTATTGTCGATGATAAATAGATTTCCTCGTTACGCTGTTAGAGTTGCTACGGATTCATTTTATATACACAAAAAATATAAAGATTTATTAAAACTCGGTAATGGTGAATGGGGGGCATGGAGGATAAAACAAGAAAATATACTTAGTTATTCTGAATCTGCCGATGTTGAAATTGCGGAAATATATTACAGAAATAATAATCAAATATCAAAGTCATCTGCATCATCTGTGTACGATCCTGTATCTAGACATAAGACCGTTTATCTTAATAGGTGTGGTGGTTCAGGTAAAACAACTCGTGCGATTAACTTATTTATGAATAATAACTCAGATATAATTGTTTTGACACCTACACATAAACTTGCTAGAGAAATAAAGCAACGAGGAGTAAAATCATGTACATATCACAGTTTCTTTAGATGGTGCGGAGATACATGGACCCCATCGCGGATGGGTGAAAAATATATACCTAGGTATATTATATGGGACGAGATATGCACGGTGTCGTTAGAAACACTAAAAACATTTCTTGATTGGTTGTTATTGAAGAATACTGCTGTGATTATGTGTGGCGATCATGGTCAACCACCACCCTTTGTTGGACAGTCTCCACATGAATGGTTGAAAACATTTGTAGATTATTACGAAGAAATAAATGATGACCATAGATCCATTGATGAACCGCTAAAAGAACTTAAAAGATTAATCAGACTGCAGTCAGATCAAATACAATGCGAGATACTGCGTAAAGTAATTGCAGAAACTTCTATGAATGAATTTTGGACTTTATGGAGACCTGCTGATTTGATAGTCGCAAGTAGAAAGATAGTTCGTGATGAACTGCAAAGAAATTATTTACGTTACATAAAGAAAAGTTTTCGGATCTACCCGTACCTTTGTGTTATCGCCCAGCAGATACTCGACGACAAAATATTGAAGTTGAAATACCAGGTGCCTTGGTTCCACCAAGGGTACAGAATCTTGTCTTGAATGATATCGTGTTGGTTGCTGTTGATGTTGTTGAGAGCGCGTTGAACATGGATAAATCGCCATGGACGTTAGGATACGCTATAACAATTCACTCGTCGCAGGGATTAACTATAACTGATATTAGAATCTGGATTGTAGATGATCGTATTGAATGGTCGAATTTAGTCTATCCCGCCGTATCTCGAGTCAGGAGAATATCGCAACTGCGTAGGGTTATTGTAGATTACGTAATAACTGAAGAAATCACTAATGACGCTGCTGTAATAAGGAAAAAATTAGCGGGTTATAAACAGTGTGACAAAAAAAATAAGCGTGACTTTGATCTTGATGCTGAATTTATTATAACACTAAGACAACAACAGAACAATCATTGCGCAAGTTGCAACTGTAATATGTCATGGCAGTGTTTTAATCCAAGACAATTTACCGTAGACAGAATTAATAGTGATCTCGGTCATACACGTGATAATGTGATGCTGACCTGTCTTGAGTGTAATCGACGTCGAGGCTCTGGACGTTTACAAAATTGAGCTTGGTGGTAATTGCGTATCCTCAGGAATTACTTGCAATTGTTCACGTACAAATCCACGTTGAGGGGCTGTAGAATCTAGTCTGTAGATTGGAGATCTACCAGTGGATCTTACCACGCTAGAAATTTTATGTGTAGTCACGCTCCAGATAGGATCGGCTGCTCTTTTTTTACCACCTTCAAGTTCGCCAGGTTCATATAAATATCTTACAATTACATTACCTAATACTGGTTGAGAGAAAGATTCACGTCGTTGTCCGTAGCCATTGCTACGGGGTATATATATATTTTTTGATCGCATTAGAAGGTTTCATGGAAGTTGCACGAGTAATTTCATTATTCAACGCAGCTATCACACTCGGTAATCTTGCAACCCATTCACGAGATCTATCCTTAAAGTCAGCGGATATTTCCCTTGCATATTGGTATCCAAATAACCGCTCAGCATGTGTTCTATTAAATCGTTCAACGATTGCCTGATCACGATGAATTTCAGTATGTCCTCGTCTGATTTTAACGTTATGTTTCTTCATCAACGATGATACTGCTCCAAGAAATTCTTTACCAGGATCAACTTGTAATAACCGTGGCCATCGTAGACCACCACGTTGATAAATGCGCTCAAACGTAGATGCAACTTCAGATGCTGTCTTTGTTGATAATGGCTCCGCTTCTTTATATCTACTCGCAACATCAACGACAGTTAACGCATATCTATACGTGTATTGACGTCTACGTGTTTTAATGGTATCGTGTGGTAAAAACAGTATATCCGCTTGATGAACTTCATTAGGAACGCCAACATCAAAATGCGCGTACTGAATTCTTTTAGGTGGACTCAGGAAGATTTGCCATATTGCCTGTCGTGCTAACCATGATGCAGCAACATCACGTGAAACTTTTGCTGCTTCGGCGAGTTTACTAATCGCTGCTTTACCTCTCCAATACCCTCACGGGGAATAATAAACAGATTCCATTATGATAGTTATATAATTTAATTGCCAGCCCCTAGCACTAGTTTACCTTTCATAGCAGATTTTATTAGAAAACTAGCGAGTTTTTCTCTGAGAGATTTATTAGGTATAGAATTTAATGTGTGAATCAATTTCACATCTGCGAGATGTCGTCGTTGCAAATCCTTACTTATACGCGACATCATGAACGTGACACGCTTGATCAATTGCATTTATTGGATACTCTCCTGGTTTTGGTTGATCTCGTTCGTCAAGTCGGATATCAAGTTGAGTTCCTGGACCACAATAATTATATCCGGGTAAATGTTTCTCACCAGGGTATTTAGCCCATGGAGTTCCTGGTAATTTTCCTAATAAAGCAGCGATATCACCACCTGTCTTTGTTGCAAGAGGAATAAATTTATATTTCTTGGTGCCACATTTCACACATTTCCCTGTAATTGCGCGTCTTTTATTTTTTGTTGTTATTGTCGTTAATTCAGTAGTAGGCGTAGGTGCTCTACATCGAACACAATATAGACTCATATTATTAATTATATGGATATAATTGACTTTTCTGCGACGAGAAAACAAGAGCCAGTAAAACATCACCCGGCGCTACCAAATTCTATCAGAATGATTATAATAGGCCCATCTGGAAGTGGAAAGACGCAATTATTGCTCAATCTAATAATGAGATGGCTAAAATGGAACAAACTGTATTTAGTAGCACCATCTGTAGATGATCAGCGATGCTATGAAGTACTTAAGGATTTTAATAAAAATGCAAAACTACTGGACGAAGACGATATTATTGATTTTATAACCGATATTGATGAAGCTCCATCTGTAGATGACCTAGATGGATTCATTAATAATTTAGTAGTGTACTATGATGTGATGCTGGACAAACAATCAAATCCAGCTAGAATATTTTCTCGCGGTAGACATAAAAACACGGATGTGATTTATGTTACCCAGAGATATACACAAATTCCAAAAGTAATCAGAGACAACTGCAATATTTTGGTTGTGTTTAATGGCGTAGATAATTATACTCTACAGAATATTTATTGTACTTGGTGTTCAGGCGACATGGACATGATTAAATTTAAAAACTTCTTTTCAAAAGCACAAGCTGTTCCGTTTGGATTTATAACAATAAATCTACATGACCCAAGATCCAGATATCGAATAGGTCTTGATAAAATATTTGGTTAATTCATAGCAGCAGAGAGGGTGAACGACATACGCGTAGTGACCAGCACGTGAAAAAATCTGGTCAATTAGAGAAGTTTTCATGATTAAGGCAAAAACTTCTTTTTTCAGCCTTCGTAGGAACCCTTAGTTTTCAAAAAATAAGGTCTCTGCAAAGTTGTAGGGTTCACCCTCTCTGCTGCTTGACCAGTGAAACACCGGTTTCATCCAGTGGTCAGCAGTGTACGTGAAGACGCTCGAACGGTCAGAACGAAGAAATATCATTCGAGATCAGAATGGAGAG
>JAECUM010020979.1:0-13679 GCA_016617855.1 Megalonaias nervosa
AAAACAAAGTGTATCGTATGACGGTGATCTGCCAGTAAATATAACTGACGTAAACACAATATTGATTAATTGTTCTATCGCATCAGGGTCTTACTCAGCTAGAGGGAGCCAGGGTCAAACGATCTATAGTTTTTCACCAGATGTCCCACCAGGGTCATTAATGCAAATTACTCCCAGACAAATAATATATTATCCAATTACTCCTGAAAATCAAATAACGAGTATAACAATGCAACTAACAGATCAATCAGGACAACAAATAGACCTTAACAACGAAATTGTCACATATTGCTTACAATTGCAAGACCAGTAGGATTAAAGTTTTGTACAACCTACTTGATATAAAATGAGACAAAAAAAAGTTTATAGAAGAAAAATTGTAGGTGGATTTTTGGGAAATGTATGTACTAAACTAACTGAAAACATCCCAGGAATTGCGCATATAGTTGCGCCAAATGCACTTGACGCAGATAAAGCTTCTGTGACTTGGGCTGCATCTGTCGCTGGAACTGCAGTGGGTTAAAAGTTTGCTGATAAAATTAAAGGCAAGAAACCAGAGATTTCTGCACCACAGATCGCTGATATAAAACGAGCAATATCAGATATTGCACCAACAGCGGAAACAGAACGAACTATGTTAGCTACCACAAAAAAAAAAATATTATCACCAAAAGGCGATGATGTAATACGTAAACTTGTAAAGAAAACAAGAATAACGCCTGCTGCATTTTAGTTGCAATTATGTGTGGCGATTATAAAATAACATGTCAGTTAAAAATTATCTCGATGCCGACAACATAGTTATGGAATTCGAGTACGTTTAGTATCTCGACGAGAACTCAAACGAACCAAATAAAGCTGGTGTCAGAACTTTTAACACAAGAGATGAGGACGTGTTTCTACTGCCGAACAAGGCAGTGTTATAAGTGCGTGGCCAGTTATTAACTGCGATAGGCGGTGATATTGCAGCTGACGCAGAAATTGCACTTGTCAATAACGGCTGAAGTTTGTTTAAAAGTGCACGGTATCAACTGGCCAATCAAACTGTAGAAGGTATTTCAATGCATTTACCTACAGCGAGTACAATGCTAAATATAGTCTCGTTTAGTGATGATTACTCGAGATATGTGGCCACAAATATGATGTGGTTTAAGGATACCTCATTCGGGACAGCTGTTTAAAGCGATTTCGGCACTGGTGCTGGTGCTCCTGCTCCAGATAACAGTAATCTAATCGCCAATCCAGCTAACAATGCTGCAGCTGATATTGGAGACACGATAAGATTAACGGTCACAATAATTAGACGACAGCAATATAACGAGTGATATGCTAAACGAAAAGCATTTGCCGCAGAATCTCGCCAAATAACAATGATGCTTCCGTTAAGCACAGTGTTTGGATTTTGCCGTGATTACAACAAAGCTTTTTGAGGGCTAAAGCATACGCTTATTTTAGATCGGGAGGATCAAAACGCCGAAGGAGTTGTTGAAGGTCAGGTTGCTATTACAAGATCAGCTCTGTGGATGCCACGAGTTGTTCCGTCGGTGGGTAAAACGATGGAACTCGAATCACTATTGACCGCTTACACAAAAAGATATATTTTCAGCAAAAGAGAATTTATCAAACAGCTATTACTAACACAACTGATTACACATGGCGTGTTACAACTACGTCAAGCGAACAATTACCTCGACAATTGTTTGTTGTATTTCAACGACAGGCGCGTCGTAATGGTTAAGAAATGAACAACTCCGTATTCGATAACCCAGATGTCAGAGGAATTTTTGTTAGGATAAATTCTAAACAATATCCCGAGCGTGTAATCGAATGCAATTTTGTTGATGTCTTCACTAAAAACATATCTTGGCCGTATATGTACCTTATGGAGGCTATGCAAAAGTATCAGGACGCAGACTGTGAATCTCAGATATCAGTAGAAGAATTTCGATCATTACATCCTATCTTCTATTTTGACGTTTCAAAACACTCCGAACAAACTATCAGATCGACTGTTGATATTGAAGTCACTTGGACGCTTGGCGTGATGCCAGCTGCACAATATAACTTGTACGCGCTAGTTGTCAGTGATATATTTTTTACAATCGACGCGACCAAGGGAAAAATGACAGTACAAGTATAATTTGTGCGACAAACAAGTATAAACAATGAAAATGGAATACGTAACCACAGAAATATACCTAACGCCAGGTCAAATTAAAATGTTTTCAGCAGCGACTGCCAAACGTAATTCTGTTTCTTTAATGATATCCCCAACGACTCCATCGTTGGCTTCTGCAGTAAAAGTAATGTTAACTCGACAGCAAATCAATAAACTCGATCGTGGAAAACCGTTTGTGCTTAAATTATATCATTCATTCATTGGCAGCTCAGTCTCGGGAGACCATGTGAGTAGCGCCCTTGGACTGTTGTCTGTCTCTGGGGTTTTGGCATCGTCTGTTGTGGCTGTGCAGGCCGACGAGTGACAGTCCCTATTGCAGTTGGTGCAGAGGTACTGGGAAGTCTGAGTTGCTTGGGTTGCTGCTGCACTCTTCTTTCTCTCGCGTTTCTCTGCGGCCTGCTGGACTCTCCTCCCATCAGCGACTGCAATGCCCTTGCTGACCGTCAGTCTCCAGGTGCCTCGGTCCTCGGCCTGCACTTCCCAGCTGTCTGGTGAAATACCGCATGCCTTCATGTCCCTCTTGCACACATCCTTGAAGCGGAGTGAGGGGCGGCCGACTCTTCTGGTGCCAGTGGCCAACTGGCCATATAGGATTTCCTTTGGCAGCCTCCCATCCTCCATGCGTCGGACGTGTCCCAGCCATCGAAGGCGGCGTTTGCTCAGCAGGGAGTACATGCTTGGGATACTTGCACGCTGAAGGATCTCGCTGTGTGGAACGTGGTCTTGCCAGCTGATTTTCAGGATGCGTTGTAGGTACCGTATATGGAAGGAGTTGAGTCGACGCTCTTGCCTCATATAGGTGCTCCAGGTCTCACTTCCATATAGGAGGGTGCTCAGAACGCAGGCTTGGTAGACTTGAGTCTTGGTATGCACTGTCAGAGCGCTGTTTTCCCACATCATCTTTGTTAGTCGGGCCATGATGGTGTTTGCCTTTCCAAACCTTCTCTCCAGCTCCACATCAAGCGAAAGAGTGTTGCTGATGGTTGACCCCAGGTAAATAAAGTTGTTGACTACTTCCAGGGTGGCGCCGTCGATTTTGACGGAGGGGGCAGTGGTGACATCTTGAGCACTGACGTTTGTCTTTTTTAGGCTGATGGTGAGCCCGAATTGTTTGCAGGCATCAGCCAAACGGTCTCCCAGTCTCTGGATGGCATGCTTGGTGTGGGTCACAAGATCCGCGTTGTCAGCAAAGAGCATCTCCCTGATGAGTACTGACCTCACTTTGGTCTTCGAGCGCAGTCGTGCCAGGTTGAACAGCCTCCCGTCGGACCTGGTGTGCAGATATACGCCATCAGTGGACGTGTTGAAGGCGTGGGACAGGAGCAGGGAGAAGAAGATGCCGAAAAAGGTTGGTGCCAACACGCAGCCCTGCTTCACGCCGCAGTTTATGGGGAAGGAGTCTGAGGTGGATCCATCATACAGGACTGTACCCTTCATATCGGTATGTAAGGAGATTATAATGCTGCGGAGTTCTGGGGGGCAGCCGAGCTTCCCGAGAAGTTCAAATAGGACCTTCCTGCTGACCAGGTCGAAGGCCTTGGTGAGGTCGATGAACAACATGTAGAGTGGCTGACCTTGCTCTCTGCTCTTCTCTTGGAGTTGTCGGAGGGAGAAGATCATGTCTGTTGTCGACCTTCCTGCTCTGAATCCGCACTGGGATTCCGGGTACACGCGGTCCGTCAGCAGCTGAAGCCTGTTGAGGAGGATGCGGGCAAACACTTTGCCAACAATGCTGAGAAGCGAGATTCCTCTGTAATTGTTACAGTCACTGCGATCTCCCTTGTTTTTGTAGAGTGTCACAATGGTGGTGTCGCGCATGTCTTGGGGGACTGCTCCTTCCTTCCAGCAGAGGCAGAGTAGCTCATGCAGCGGCTGTAGCAATGTCGGTTTCCCACGTTTGATGGTTTCTGGCGGGATGCTATCGCTACCTGGTGCTTTGTCGTTTGGGAGGGAGTCGATGGCTTTGCTGAGCTCCTCTTAAGTAGGCATTTTGTCGATCTCCTCCATAGTGGGCAGTTCCTGTACGTTGCTAAGGGCCACATCGGTAACTGACGTTTCTCGGGAGTACAGCTCTGAGTAGTGCTCCACCCATCTGGTCATCTGTTGCTCACGGTCTGTGATCTTCTCTCCCGTCAGAGATTTAAGGGGGGCAACCCCTTTCACTGTAGGGCCTAGGGCCTTCTTGATGCCATTGTACATGCCTTGGATGTTTCCTGACTCGGCACTGCGCTAGATTCCTTCACACAATTGCTGCCAGTACTCGTTTGCGGACTGTCTGGCGATGCGTTGGGGGGTGCTTCGGGCTGTTCTGAGGGCAGCAAGCGTGCGTTCATTAGGGCATTTTTTCCAAGCTATGAAGGCTTCTCGTTTGTCCTCGATTACTGGTTCCATCCTTGAAAGGTGTGCGTTGAACCAGTCCTGGCTGGGCCGTTCCTTCTTGCCAAACGTGGATATGGCTGTGTTATAGATGGCGTCCTTCATGGCGTTCCACTTGGCTGTGGCATCGTGCTCTGGCAGGTCCTGGAGAGCCTGATCCAGGGCGGACACATACTCCTCCACCTTGGAGGGGATAGACATCTGCGCAGTGTTGATGCGAGGGCGACCTTTTGGTTTGGAGCGGTGTAGTCTCCGTGACTGTAGGCGCACCCTGCTGCACACAAGGGCGTGGTCGGAGTTGCAGTCTGCACTGTGGTAGCTTCTGGTGGAGAGGATGCTGTTCAGAGTAGAGCGCCTGGTGATGACCAAGTCGAGTTGGTGCCAGCGATGAGACCTGGGGTGTTTCCATGACACTTTGTGTTGTGGCTTACACTTGAATAAGGTGTTTGTAACGCACAGGATATGATAGGTACACAGCTCCAGCAGTCTTTGACCATTTTCGTTGGTCTTTCCAGTGCCATGAAATTATCTACTGCACAAATAACAGCTATGGCGGTCGACGGCAGATTTCTCGGACCAGCATTTTCTGTAATATCTAGTGCAACTCTAAACCTTTTGCCAGTACAAGGAACATTGGGACTGGCAGCCGCGTCTGGGGCAGTATCAGGGGCAACTAAAAAAACGGTATCCGGCCATGGTATCAAACAAATCTATCGTTGACAACTTTGTTGTTAGTGACAGTTTTATGTAACACTAAAAAATAAAATGCCAAAAAACTAAAAAGTCAAGTACAAAAATGCTCGAGGTTTGACCTCAAAAACTATGAAATTGGACTGAAAAACAATGATTTTTTCGACTATTTTACCCTAAAAAATGACAAAATTGGTCCGAAAACAGGTAAAAAACAAAAATTTCCAGGCTTAATGGAAAATAAAAATTTTCTTATAATAATTTTTATTCCCGACTCATTTTATTTACTTATCGTTGTGTTTTGTCGACGATTAATAAAACAAAATGAAATGTAATTGTGATTGTGATAAATATCTCTGTCTAGAACAAGATAAAATCGTTACTTATTGTCAATCATGTAATCACCGTGAAGTAATTGGCAACGGTATTGACATCCACAAATTTATTGGAAAATTACCAAAACCAAAAGGAGGCAGGACATTACCAGGCCATAAATACACCGGTCCTTATAATCCTCTTGACAAACAACTTGACGAAAACGATAATCCGCTGCCGGGACAAGAGCATAATCAAGTTGATGCAATAGCGATGCGTCACGATATCTGCTACCGTGATAATGAACAAGATAAGCCTGGCTGCGATAAAGCAATGATAGACGAAATTCGTGATATGAAAAAGGTAAATATGCGAGAACGATTTGATAGAAAGCTAGTGCATGGGATAATCGGAGTAAAATATAAATTAGGTCTTGGCAGAAAAGAATTGTACGATGATCTGGCAGCTGAATTACACAAACCTAAAACAAAAAATGTCCGCGACGTAAAGTTGTCGCAAATGCCGTTGATATCTGGGCGATAGATTTAGTAGATGTCTCAAATCTTGCTCAATTTAATGATAACAAAAAGTATCTTTTTAACGTTATTGATGTTTCTAGCAAATACGCGTTTAGTATACCCGTTTCGGATAAAACAGGGACATCGATGGCTGATGCACTAAAACAAATAATAACAAATGCAGAAAGAAAACCAAATAAAATTTGAACCGATCACGGAGCAGAGTTTTTAAATTAAAAATTTGAGCAATTTTCGGAGCAAAATAACTTTAAAAAAGTATGTTACAGGAAACAAAGGAAAAATCGTTATCGTTGAAGATTTAATCGTACATTAAACGAACTTATACATAATAAGCATTTGACAGCTAAAACACAAACAGGTATATTGACAATCTTCCGCAGATAGTTGACAAATATAATAACACAAAACACAGATCAATAAAAATGTCGCCAAACGCAGCAATTAAAAATCCGATATTGGTGAATGAAAACATGTATCGCAGACATAAATTTAAAGTCGGTGATAGAGTTCGAATTTCGTTAGCGAGAAAGGTGTTCGAGAAAGGATTTACTCCAAACTGGAGCGAACAAGTGTTTGTTATTGATAAAGTTTTACTTACGATACCTGTAACATACGCGTTAAAGGACCTAGCAGGGGAACCGGTAATTGGTAGTTTTTACGAGCAAGAACTACAGAAATCTGAACAAGATATATTTGTTATCAAAAAAGTTATCAGGAAAAAGGGAATAAAAGTCTCGTCAAGTGGAGATGATACAGCGATAAATTTAACAGTTGGGTACCAACTAAACAAATAATTAACGTCGAGAAATAATGCTGTTATAAATTTCCTCGTACTTACGTTTGACATATTTATATTTACAAGCTTAGATAACGATATTAGATATTGTATACGATCATCAGAAATCGTTATTAGGTTATATATCTTAGCAAATATGAAATCGAATTTTATATTTTTCTGTCGGTCTGAAAATCTAATGTTTAAGAAAGGTTTTATCAGCTGCCAAAATAACTGATTCTCGTCTTTCGAAAAATTAAATTTCAAAATTTTCTTCGTGATGTGATATTTTACATCATATCGACCAGTAGTCGGTCTGCTGTAATTCTTCTTGTCAAGTACAATCTCGTTTTGTTTGTCGTCGTTGTTAAGTAAACTGTCATCCTCAGTATAAGACTCACATTTGTCTCGCGATTACATCGTTTGTGATTCTATTGTTGGAGAGGGTATCTCTAGCGATTACATCGCTTGCTGTAAAATTATCATCAGCGTATATATCAGCAAACCGTTTTGTCAAGTCCATTATATAATATATTTTTATCTAATTTATAATAATATAATGACTCACAAGATAAAATATCATCAGAGGGTTACTATATTAAATTACAGAGAATTAGCTGAAGCAGTACGAAAATGTTTATCGGGTTATAGTTCTTATTCTGTTGACGTCATTGTGATGCAAGGCGAATCTGACAAAATTCTACTATCAGCGGCAGAAAAGAATAAAGTTAACGTCAGCGCAGTAATGACGTTGAAATTTAACAAAGATGATGTTCTAATGTTTGCTCACAATTGCTTAACTAAAGACGACCTAGAAAATATAATTAATCGACATATCTAAAGACGATTCTATCAAATGTTGATTGTGATGTTGCTGATTTAGTTACCCCATCTGCTACAAATTTTACTGCACGAGAATTAATTTTATGATATTTTGCTGCAGCTGTTATTGACTCAAATCTTTTGGTTCCATTAGTTTCGAGATTTTACTGAGATAATTAGCTTTGGGTCCTTAAAATTATTTCCAGCACAACTTCGTCTATTATTTTCTTATTGTGTGACGAGATCTAAGTTTTCCAGACGATTATTTGTTCTAATTTTATCGATATGATCGATAACCAAATCATTTGGTATTGGTCCGTTAAAAGTTTCGTAAACAAAACGATGGCTATAATAACTAACAAAATCTGTTTGTGTTCCTCTGACAGTTTCTTTGAGATATCCCTATTGTTCATGACACCAATAACTTTTTCCGTTTGTTTATTTCGAATAATTCCTCTGTCAGAGGCCTCGTACAAATCAAACACAGGGTGAGGTTGAAATTCACTTTGTAAAGACAAGTTTTCAATACTGTCATCGGTAACCGTGCCGTTAACATGATATACACGTTGTCCTTCTGAAATTTCATCACAGAATAACGTGTAAATAAAATCTTTCTTAAACATTTCAACGCTCTCAGCATTATCTCCTTTTACGCGGATCTTATAACCAGCTGGTGTTGCTTTACCAATCGGTTTTTGATATCTCACGTGAATCACCGACCCTAACATATTTCCTGCGTACATGTTGTACTTGGGATGAATATGATAATGCTCTTGCTCGCTTGTGAATTCTGTTCCATTATTTCTATAAGCAACTATATCTCTAATTGATTGTTCACCTGGCGTGCAGTGAGTTATCGATCGAACAATCAATTAGAGATATAATACTACATTATATAACAATGCTGAAGTTACGTGATATGGCGAAAAAGAGTCTTATAGAAAACACTACAAAAATAGCCACCGCTTTTGCCGGATTTGACAACAGCTATCGGTTTGATAAAGAAATCGTACTTGTAAATTTTACTGCAACTAATCTTTACCATTTGTTACAACCAATTGTAAAACGTGAACTTGAAAAACACAAGGGCTTAAAAATACTGGTACAGTATCACGTTATATTTTCAAAGCTGCTTGTAACAGACGAATCGACTGACAAAGAATTTTCGGAGCCTTACATTAACTCAAAATCGAAGCGTGTTTTGATTGGAACTAATAAGCTATTGCTAACCAAAGAAATACACCAGGAAATTTGGATAAAGATAGAAGAATTTACTGAACCAAGTTAGGGCAGAAAATTTGAAATGATTTCTGAAATTTTATTTCACACAATGAAATACAACGTATTACGTGGTAGTTCATATGTTGAGTTACCACAAAAAATAACAAATAAGAAATGTTGCATAAACGTAAAATCTTTGATCAAAAGCGTTTTCTGTGGGCTATTCTTTCTACGATGTTTCCAGCAGGAAAAAAAAATTGATCGCATCGACAAGTATTTTGCTCATGTCTCAAAACTGAATTTTACTAGTATTAACTTCCCAGTTGCAGAAAATCAAATACCAAAGTTTGAAAAGCAAAATAATAATATTTCAGTTAACGTATTTGGTCTTGACGAGCGTGAAAACGTATATCCGAGATATATTTCAGAAAAAGCTGCGCAATCGACAATAAACTTGCTGTTTTAAAAAAATCATTACGTTTGGATAAAAAACTTTACTGGTAGACAGTATAACAAAGACGAAAATATAAAGTATTTCTGCTATCGCTGTTTGCACGGTTGCTCTGACAATGAAAACTTACAGAAGCATCTACAGTATTGTAACAATGTACAACGAATAACAATGTCGTCCAAAGATAATATGTTACAATTTTTCAATCATAATAACAATCTAAAAATTATTTCGTTATATACGTCGACTTTGAATGTCTGCTACGGCCTGTGCTTGGCGTAGAAAATAACCCTAATGAGTCTAGTACGAGAAGAATTCAAAATCATATTCCGTGCGGAGTAGCGTATAAGGTATTTTGTAGTGCTAATTCGAGTTTATCAAAACCGATTAAATTATATCGTAATAAGGATCCAGCTGTTTGGCTTCTCAAGCAGTTGATTGACTAAGTTGATGATATACTTAAAAGCTTAAAAAAATTGTTCCAATGATAAAACTGACAGCTCAACAAAAATCTGATCACGAACAAGCCGAATTTTGTCACATTTGTGAAAAAGCTTTTGACTCTGATAAAAAAAGTACGTGACCATTGTCATCTAACAGGACAATATCGTGGGGCGGTTCATGATAAATGTAATTTAAATTTTCACGCTCCGGATTTTATTCCAGTTGTTCTTCATGATTTCAGAAGATATGACAGTCATATTATAGTAGAAGCTTTTGGTAATGATGAAATAAAGTCTCATTTAAAACTCGATAATGTGATCAAGTGTATTCTAAATAATTTTGAAAAGTATATGTCAGTTACTTTAGGTTAGTTGCGTTTTATTGACAGCCTACAATTTATGGCAGCATCATTGGATGAACTAGTGAAAGGTTATTACGAGTTTTATAACCTACAAGATTGTTTTGGAGATAAATTTAATGTACTGACAAACAAAAGAGTATTTCCGTACGAGTATCTCGACGATTGGAACAAATTTGATGAAATTTCTTTACCTGACAAAGATAAATTTTATTCGCAACTTAAAAATGAAAATATAACTGATAACGAGTATAAGTACGCACAAGATATTTGGAAAGAATTCGATTGCAAGACGTTTGGCGATTATCATGATTTGTATTTGAAAACTGGTGTATTATTACTTGCGGACGTATTTGAAAGTTTTCGAAAAGTTAGCTATAACAATTACGGACTTGATCCTTGTTGGTATTACTCTGCTCCCGGGTTATCTTGAGATGCTTTGTTAAAGTTTAGTAAAGTAAAGTTAGAGTTACTAACAGACGTTGACATGTTTAATTTTATCGAGAAAGGTATCAGAGGTGGTATTAGCGTGATAACAAAAAAAGTGTTTGAAAGCAAACAACAAACATATGAAAGAGTATGACCCTGATCCTCCATCAAACTATATCATTTATCCGGATTTTATTCCAGTTGTTCTTCATAATTTCAGAGGATATGACAGTCATATTATAGTAGAAGCTTTTGGTAAGGATGAAATAAAGTCTCGTTTAAAACTCGATAATATGATCAAGTATATTCCAAATAATTTTGAAAAGTATATGTCAGTTACTTCAGGTTAGTTGCGTTTTATTGATAGCCTATATGACAAATATATGAAAGAGTACGACCCTGATCCTCCATTGCAATAATCTTTACGGTAGTTCAATGGCCGAATCAATGCCATTTGGTGAATTTCGTTGGATTACGACTGACCAATTTCTGGCGGAGACGGAAAATAAAGATACCTGACGATGTCTCATATTTCGTTGAAGTTGATCTCGACTATCCTATTTCGTTACACGATTTACATAACGATTATTCGTTTTGTGCGGAATCGATGATAATAGACTATAGTTTATTGTCTCAAGAACAACAATAGCATCATCAAAACAAAATTCTACGGTAAAAAAAACTAGTCCCAAATTTACTCGACAAGAGAAATTATGTTTTACATTATAGAGTTTTAAAACAAGCAATAGACGCTGGTCTTGTGTTGAGAAAAGTTCATTGTGTACTAATATTTAATCAGTTTCCGTGGATGAGAGGTTATATTAGCTCAAATACATCAAGAAGTGTTCTAGCGAAAACTGATTTCGAGAAAAACTTCTTTAAACTTATGAACAACTCCGTTTTTGGTAAGACCATGGAAAATATTAAAGAGCGAGTAAACATCGAACGAGTTAATGAAATAAACCGCCGAAACAAACTTGTGTCGGACGATGATTTTGTCAGCATGAAAATTTTTAATGAAAATCTTGTAGCAATACAGCGACAAAAAAACCAATTTAAAACTAAATAAGCCGATTTACGTTGGAGCTTCTGTACTTGATTTGTCGAAGTGGCTCATGTACGATTTCATTACTAATTTGTCAAAAAACAGTGGCCGTCAAGTAGATTATTGTTTACTGATACTGACTCACTCGTTTATGAAATCGCATGTGAGGACGTCTATCAGGATATCTTTGATAACCGACATCTGTTTGATCTCTCCGATTACCCTCGCGATAGTAAATTTTATGATGACACAAATAAAAAGGTTATTGGTAAATTTAAGGACTAGATGAACTCAAGCATCATCAAATTCTTTATTGGATTGCGCAGCAAAATGTACGCCATGTTGTTTGATAATAATAAAATAACAAAAAAGCAATAGGTTTGCCTCGCGATTTTGTTAAAATGTTTATGGGATTTGATGATTACAAGTACGCCTTTGACGGCGGCGTTGGTTATATAAGAGCAATGGCTATTAGAACAAATCATCATAAACTTGAAATAGATGTTATTATCAAACGTGGTTTAAGTAATTTTGATGACAAACGTTATTGCGAAAATGGAGTAGATACTTTTGTACTTGGGTATACTATACTTAATATCATCTTTTCCGACTAGGGTATGAAATTTTATCTAAACTTTAGAAATAATGTTTGAAAATTTGACAGTGACAAATAGCATCAATAGCAAAATCAAATATCTTACGACAGACGAAAAAAGTTGACAGTTGAAATTAGCAATGAAATATTGGGAATATTCTTCAGTAACCGTGACATGCTAAAACTTTCGCTCATAAGATCTGGTGACAGGTAGTATTTTAATTATCTCGAAAAATTAAGGTGTGAGTTATCGAAGGTATTTAATAACTTTGATGATCCGATCAGTCAAGAAAAATGTACTAATCTTACCACTGATCTCGATCGATTGAAAGTATATTTCATTGATAAAAAATATTCTCTTAACAAACTACAAATAAAGGATTTATTCGAATGTCGTCGTTGTGTCAGCGGTAGAATAAGGTTCAGTCTCTATTATTGCGATGATGAAATATTTCTAATACCTACAGTTGAAACTCTTATAATCGGCGATGAGGTCTAAACTTTATAAATAATCCGACCTAGCTAGAAACCCAGTTGGTCTAGTGAGCCAAAATCGATAATCACCTATGACAGAAGTCCCGTAATGTAAACATAATTAGTTATCTTCTAGTCCACTTGGTGACAATAAATTTGGTGGGGATAGGGTCTTTGAGCTAAAAACCTTGTAAATTTTATCTATAAACTTTATAAATAAAAATGGGATTATCTAAAGTGACAGTGGGATAGGGTGTCTGGCTTAGAAACCTTATAAATTGTATCTAAACTTTATAAATAAACTTGGCATTATGTAAAATGATGGTGGGATAGGGTCTCTGGTTAGCAATGATATAATCTGCGAAAAAAATTATAGAACTGTATTTGAGCTAGAAACCTTATCATCGTTTTTGATAAAACGGGTCGGTGACAGGGATTTTAGGGCCTCCGAAGAGGAAATTTGTATTTGTTTGGAGGCGGGATAGGGTCTCTGAGCCAGAAACATGGTTCTCCCTTACTAGTTATGTATGTAGTATTACAAATGCATCCCTTTAATCTTTGCCTAAAGCTTAAGCTGAGAACTAAAGAGAAAACAAAGAGGGAAGAGGTGGTTAGTCTTTTTCCTATTTGAGAAGAAAAAAGTGAAAGAGAGAGAAAGCGAAAGAAAGTATGTTTATGTTCTCTAAATATTTCTGTACTGTATGTCCTTGTTCCATGTTTCTGGTTTTCATTGGCTCCCCCGCAGGCCTGTCTTACCGAGCATCACATCATCACCCTGCGGGATCTACGCATCTTACTTCCCACTAAAACACGGATCGCTGTCCCTGTGTTTTAAATACGTTTTGTTCCTTCAGAGTTAGGGACTTCCATTTTGGCATTAAAATAAAGATAAGGAGAATATGTAAGATTATTATACGTATATAACGGCGATACAGCAATCTCTTCTCCAGTGTTAGCTTAAATATA